>QWTY01020544.1:2441-13735 GCA_008033365.1 Pseudorectes ferrugineus | reverse complement strand
GCTGTTCCTTACGAAGTTAGCCTAAATGGCTAAGCATAAGACATCCTGTATGTTTGTGTAAGTGCATGTGATACAGCACTTCCTCAAATTAAACCTCTACATCTCTCCATGTCCTCCCTGATTTCATTCCTAACCTCCTTGATGCACTAGAATATGCAAAATCCAGTGCCATTCTCTTGTGCACAGAAAAGTCTTGGTTGAAATTACCAAAGCAAGTCCCAGTACTTATGATGTCACACACTTTGAAATGAGAAACAAACCAGAAACAAAAGTATAAGCAAAGCATAACTAAGTATAGCATCTTTACCTATCTATCTTTTACTATATATGTATATATTTTGTTGTTAGGAAGAATAGTGATGTTGTTGTTACCTTAGAAACCAGAATGCCATGGACAATTGCCAAGTCATGTTAAGTTTGTTTTGAGTATTTGATCTTTTGCTCAAGTTAAAGCAATAGATTTCAGAATAAACTGCAGAAGATGGTAAAATTCAACACTTAAATTAGTCTGAAGTTTATGTAATGATCAGCTACTTCAGACTATTTTAGAATAAAGCATTTTGAGAAGTTTAAATAGGAAGATGGTTTAAGGCACATAGTATATTGATTTTATTTAAAAGTGTATTGTCTTCCAAATTTTGCTTAGAAGTGAGATATATGTGCAAAAAGTTAAGTTAGTTATAAAACTAAGATTGTTAACTAATTTCTTAATGGAAAATTTGCTAAGTGTATGTTTTCTCTCATCACCAGCAGATAGATAGTCAGTAAGGGCAGCAGCAGCAGCCAGCTAGCCTGATGAATGAGTGTAATCCAGTTTCTTTGTATTGTACAGCTTGAGAAATGCCAGTGGCCTGACAGCAGCAGACCTTGCACATACCCAGGGCTTCCAAGAATGTGCCCAGTTTCTCTTGAACCTCCAGAACTGTCACCTGAACCGTTTCTATAGCAATGGCACCTTAAATGGGGTTCATCAGAATGCAGGTCCCAATCCATTCAGTGGTGGGACAAGTCGAAAGAGATCCTTTGAAGATACGGAGTCTGCTGGAGTAAAGAAGGCTAGAACAGAAGGTGAGACCCCAGAGGTAAAAGGGATGGGTTGATACTGTTGCTGAGAAAGGAAAATAAACATTTTAAAGCCTTTTGGAGTGGATGTTGAGTATTATTGACAAACTCACATATCTAAATTACATATTAATACAAGAAGCATATTAATACAATTATTCCGTGCCGCAAGATCCCAGTTCTCCCTATCATCATCTTGGCGTGTTCAGAAATTTCTACTTCCAGAAAGTGCTAAAGCTGCATGATGCCAAGAATAATTATGCAGAGGAGTAGGAGCTGAAATTGGCTTCTACTCCTTCCTCAGTTTCTTCAGCTTTAGGAGAGCCAAATAACATTCCATTGATTCACAGAGATGCCCGGATGTTCTGATGATAATTTTCCATTCAGGGATTAATTCACAGTTCAGAAACTGCTAGGTAGGGTGGATGGAAGAAATTGAATGCAGAAAGGTTTCTCAAATCTACAGGGGTTATGTCTGTAAGTTAACATACCTTAAGTTTCCAGGATTGTTTTCGAAGGGGAACTGCTGTCTTACAGAAGGGTGTAAGACTAGAGTGAACCTTAAGGTTTCCTATCCAGCCTTGTGCATTTAAGATAATGCTTCTTTGTCAGGAATAATGGAATAGTACAACCTAAAGATAGTTTTTGGTAGCTCTATGTAGAAATCTTTTTTTACATCTTAGGAACACCTTGAGTAACATGATTAAGGAGAATTATCTTCTTCCTTTCTATTGGTCATCCCACTAAATTCTTACTAAAAACAAGGGAGTAATTCTGAACTCAAAACTCCTTTTTCCTAACGATGCTAAAGGATGCTTTTCTTTAGCATCAGGAAAGGGACTTCATAGGTCTTCATTGAAGACACTTTCTAACATATGTGACTTTCAGTGAGCCAAATGGAATGGGCTTAAACAGTGCTTAATTAGATAGCAAGATAGCAAGAGGGAATTGAGGCCTAAACCATGTTTCTAAATATGACCTGGGCAACATAAATCACATCAATATCTGCGGTGGTATTTCTTCAGTACTACTTGCTATCCAGACACCACTTCACCTATACCAGGATCAGAGACGTTAACTGGGTGCTCCCTTGCCAGTCATAAACAGGATATGTTGCTTCATGTAGCTGGTCTAAATGATAAATTTCATTATGGAGAAGAGTCCCTGTGCAATTAAATACAAGACTTCAGGAATAAGTATTTCCCAAGTAGCTACATAGAATAAGAAAACTTGCCCAGTATACAAGTGCCCATAACAACTACAGAAAGATGTTTTCAGTCCATTGATCTGCTACCAGGAGGCACTGCTTGAAGTCAAACTAATTTATCTTGCGTTTTGAAGAGCTGCTCCATCTGAATGTTCGTAAGCAGCTGTCTCTGTCAGTCAATAGGCAGCATTTCCCCACAGCCTGGGGGAGTGGCACTGGGGTACATGTGTTCTCTCTTTTGCCATGAAGTAGCAGTATCTGCATTACCTTCCACTGTACAGAGTTGGTCCAGTACCTAACTTAGATTGAGCAAATGGACAATGCTTGAAGTGAACGAGTGCTCCTGAGCAATTACAGAAATGTTGGAAAAGCAGTCAGAGTAGGTAATTTTTGAAATTGTTACCAGTATGACTTTTTAAGACCTTCACAAACAAATGCAAAAGCTTTGCTGCTTTTGCTTGAAGGTTTTTGGAGTAACTAAGAGATGCATCCCAGCTGCGGAAGCTGCAGTTTCTAATCTGACGTGTTTGCCCTCAAAGACATCAGCATCAGTAATAACTGTTGCATCAATGTAAAAAGTCCATTGCACTGAGAATGAGTCACTGTTCCTGAGGCATTTTGGTAAACAACAGAGCTGAGTAATAAGGAGTTATCAGTACATCTTTGTGCTTAGCTGGCCTTTTTGAAGAACAAGCCCAATTTTGTGTTCATTTTAAACCCTTACTAAAACCACACTGGTCTGTTGTCCTTTAAAGACTATTTGCACAGGAGATTCCAGATGTTCAGAGAGTGAGGGCAACCTCTATGTGCAGGGAAGAGTCAGGTTTTGATGGCTGTACCCCAAATCAAAACAATCACTGCTTTGAAAAAAACTACTTGCTGCGACAACATATGTACCTTACAAGAACCTGTAAGCACTACAGTTGAGAGAAGATAAATGCTTAAGGTGTGCTTTGCCCTGGAATAACTAAACTGGGCACTGGATACACATTACTTGTATATATGCACACAGGTGTATCTCCTAACAGGTACATAGTATTATAAAAAGCCTTAAACCTCAAAGTTAGGCAACACTGATACATGATACACTGTGATAGAAACTAATTACTCAAGTGTAATTAACAGAATTAAATTGGTGACCACTTTCAGAATATATGCCAAATAGTTTTTAATTTTGACTTAGAAACATAAACTGGATTTTATGTCCATTTTTCTGAAATCAATTCCAGAAATTTCATCCTGCTTCCTGGGCAGGCCACCAGAGGGTGGTGCACAGGTTCAAAGATGATGATGATGATGCACACTGGGCCAACTGGTCACACGGCTGTGTTCGTGTCAGTCCTAATCCTGGCCCCTCTAGTCCAGCCCTCAGCAGGTTGACTTGTGTTCTGTGCTGTGTATGCTGCTCACAACCAGTGTCTTGGTGTCACGAGCCTCAGCACAGATGCTTTGGGCGTTCTGTGTGAGGTGTGATGGAGGGCATTCCTGCAATTGCACCCTGGAGCTGGCCAACATGAAACTGCACTTTCATATTCCTCTAGGTAACTAAAAGAAAAGTCTTTCCCTTCCTGATTTAGTGTAATTTGAAGCCTGCTGATCTGAGGGCCCTGACGTCATTTAAGCCTTCAGAGATCTCTTTGGCAGTGGAACACTTCAGGGCTTAAGGTTCTTTAAAAATGAGTAGTTTATGAAAATTTTGGTTGTGCCTAAGGTAATGGGAGCTGAATTGCAGTCCGCCAACGCAGGCATTTATAACATAATATTAAGAGTGTGTGCAGTGTGTGTAGAAAAGCATGTTAATGTCGGTGTGAGAGCCGGGCAGGACCTGCTGGGATAGTACTGGAGCAGGGCCCTGGGTAGATACAAGAAGCAGCAGTGAAGTCAAGCCCATCTTGCTTATTAAAGCATTCCCCCCAGCAGTCTAACCACTTGTCAGCTTCTCTCAGAAGACAGATCTGCTTGTTCAGCTCTTGAAGAGATCCCTGGAGCAGTCTGGTATGGGTAAGGGTGGGTTACTGGGACCTGGCCCTTGGGAGTGAGAAAGGGAGCAGTCTAGACTGACAGTAGACAAATGTGAGTTGGGCACATCACGTGTAAAGCCTAAATATGAGTTACTTAAATTTCTCTTTATTCAACCTATTTGTACATCAGACTAGTAACTTTGATATGTAGGGGCAAAGTCTAATAGGTACCCTGGTAATTCTCTGTTTTGCTTTAGTAATCAAAGTACTTGTCTTTTTGTTGGCTGAGTTTTCAAGTGGGCACTAATGACTAAACACGATTCTTTTTTTGTCAGCTTACAGCTTTGATGGCTTAATACCCATGCTGAATGGAGGAGTTGAGGACGATGCTGACAATATGCACGTTGATAGAGAGTTTGCTGTTGTATCAGGTGGGAGTGGACAGTTTCCTGTTAACTACAACAACATTCAAATGGTTGAAGACACCAAACAACAGGAGAGTACTTCTGTTGGACCAAAAGAAATTGAAATATACACTGTTTCTGCAATGCAAACTCCTTGTCGTTGCAAGAATCAATATGCGTTTTATTTTTAATTTAAGTATAAAACTTAGTCCTTTATTTTTGAACATTGTTGTCTGGAGTCTTGAAAACTATTGTATTGCTGTAACACCCATTATACTGGGGGTTTAGTAGGTATCGAAAATTAGGTGTTTCATGCAATGTATTGTAATGGTGAAAGAGAAGTTTATTAGTCATTTCTTAATATTTCAGGTAAACAGAAGTCTATGATGGCTGTTCACTTTTAACTTGAGGCTTGTATTACGTTGTGCCTTGCTTCTAGTTGCTATAATTTTGGGTTAAAGGAAGTTCAGAAATAAGTTAAATTATTCATTTAATTTTGATTGAGTAGATAGTAACAAGACTTGATAGGGAAACATCCTAGCTTTGAAAATAGCATGTTGTGACAAAACTGTATTCAAAATAGTACAACAAATACTGCAGAGAATAGTCTAGACATATATCCTGTGTTCAGAATTTGTTCAGACACAACAACATAAGTGCAGGATCCTGCTACGGGATTTTTTTATGTAAATAGAAGATTAGACATCACAGTTTTAATCTACAATTTGGAACTAGTGTACCTTGGAAAACAGATTTTGTGTTTTGTACCAATCATGAAACAGTCAAAGTGTTACTAGGATTGGTCAATATTAATGCTCTAGATTTTTTAAGGGCTGCTTAATCAAGATGCTTTTGTAACTCCAGGATGTGTACAGAGTTTGATTTAAACTGTCTTGGGTCAGCTTTTTTTGCACTTTGTAGGTTGAGACATGGAGTTACTACAATAGTGCATTATTACATTCAGAAATTAATTTCCTATTTATCAATTTTTTTCTGCCAGAAGTATGTTTATGCTTTGTACCACAGATCCAATTCAACAAAGGGAATGATGATTAATAGATATTTTAATATATTAGGAATAAATATATATACATATATATAATCAATACTTTAAAAGTAGACTATGATATTTTCCAGTGATAATTACTAAGTGTTCTTATTTATGGAAAAACTATTTTCTTTCATAAATATACTCTATTACTATAGGTGCTCATTTTTAACCAATAATAGCATTCTATAATTATCACTAGAACTATTCATTACCTACTTTTGCATATTAACTAATAGAAGTGCCAGATTTATTAAATTTTATTTGGCAAAACCAGCCTATAAGGGTTTATTTTTAAACAGTTAAAATTTTGCACTTTTCAGTTAATAAACGCTATATGAAACTCCTTCTGTGCGTTTTCATCACTGAAGTATTAGCTTTGAAGTCTTGATGGGTTTGTGGGGGGTTTTTTCTACTTTTAATGAGAATTCATGGTTAGTGAGTTTGGCTGATGTGGTTATTTTAACTGATGTAGGGACTAAACAGGAAACTCCAGTTAGTACATACAGGGAGTTAAAAATTGGACACATTTCTTGTGTTACATATTGGTGTCTGTGAAGTATCAGTGTTGTAATTCGTATTTCAAATAATAGCCATGCAGAAGACTGAGAGAGAACCAAAACTCCAGATTTTTCCTTGTCAGACAGTGGTACTCATTATGTGTCACTTAAATGAGAACCCAGTGTTTTACAAATGTGGGAAGTTGCCAACAGACTAAATTAACTGAATTAATTTGCATACACGCAGTAAATGCAGTCCTGTTTTGCACATGGGTTTATGCGTTCATGGAGACATAAACATATGTGCATGTATCCAAGGATAATTACAGAATGTAAAATCTTTAAATGTCACCACATAGCTCTGTAGTTGCTATGTTTGCCTTGCTCATCTTTACTAATATAGACATAAATTACATTTTTAAGGCAGAACATATCATGCATTTTTTGTGCTAGTACTTTTGAGTACCACTGCAAAAACATGCATTTCAGACAGAGTGATGAAATCTGTTCATGGAAACAAAACCTATTGTACTAATTACTAACTTCAAAGGGGAAATTGCTTCAAAACAGTTGTCAGTGATTTTTGCATGCACATTTTTAGAATTTTGTTTCCTACTACTAATATTTTTTAGTCTTCTGTGCACTCTGCTGTTGCTATTGTATGGCATTTTGCATGTGAATTGTACACATGCTATTATAAACATAGCATTAAATACAAACCTGCCCAGTATGTTATCTAGCAAGCTGCTAGGTACATTGAAGTACTTTCTGAATAAAGGAACTTGGAAACATTTTATATTAGCACTCCAATGTAACAGTTCTCTATTTGAATTACTTCAATGCATACTGTACTGTGAGAGTTAAAACTAAAAAAAAAAAAAAAAAGCCACAGTTAAATTACAGCTGAAAATAAAAAAAAACAACCTTCACTCTCTCACAGATACTCACTTCTTGTATGTACATAATCTTCCATCCCAAGAGGGCATTACAGTTAAGGTGGAAAGATGCATTTTATTCCACCCTTGAAAACACTGCCTGGAATGTTGTCTGCTGCACTTATTTCATACAGTTAAATGAAAAAAAAAGAATATCTGAGAAGTTCACATTGTCTTTGCAAAGATTAATATAGGCATATTTTCAAAACAAATGTAGATAGATAGTTGCATTTTCAACATAAGAATCCGTGCCACAAACTTACTGGTCAGATCTCATTACTTGGAACTACCTACATTGTTATAAAGAAAGGATAGATTTATTTTCAAAGCTGTGTATGGAAACATTTTTTAAGTAAATGAAGTGTAGTGGAGACATTTTGATGTATTTCGATTTATTCTTAATTGTTGGTGACAGGTGTATTTCTTAATGCAGATGTGAATAGCAGTAGCTCCATATTGAATGCACTGACAAATGGATGTGCCATCAATGGACATTTGGATTTCACCGCCGCACAACAGCTCAGTGGGATGGATGCCAGGCGTGAGGAGTGCTTAGCATTAACACCTAACGGAGTAATTCCTGGAGTAACTTCTCCCAGTAGGCATCGAATTCATGCCAGTAACGGCATCGAGGAACCGGAAAAAGCCATGAGTAATTCCACCGATATGTGTGGATCTCTCCACCTGAATGGAAGCCCGAGTAGCTGTGTTTCTAACCGGCCCTCATGGGTGGAAGACCCTGGAGATACTTTGCACTATGGACACTATCATGGTTTTGGGGATACTGCTGAGAGCATCCCCGAACTCAGCAGTGTAGTTGAGCATTCCAATTCTGTCAAGGTCGAACAGAGATACGACAATACTGTCCTAGGCACAATGTATTTGTACCATGGTTCCTAGGTGAATGATGTTTATATCAAACGCATATTGAAATTGCTACCAAATGAAACTGGGGGGACAGAATCCTCACATAGCATTAAATTTGAAGATTGCAACTTGTTGCTATTTTTACACTTTGTTTATATGAAAAGTAAACCTTTAATTTGACGGCCTTATACAATAGTTGTAGTTTGTTGCATGTATGGGGCTTATTTAGTGATAAAATAGGTGCTGTCATGATGGAATGTTTATTGTTTTCATTTTTTTATTATGGAATGTTCTGGTTTTGTATTTTTTTTCTAAGCTTGTGAACACTATCTTTCCCTTTTTAGAGCTGTTTTCCCTTTTATTAAAACAATGTTTAACTGAATTTTGTGAAGAAAATGTTACGTATGTGCATCACTTAGAGGTAAAGATTTTTCTTTTCCGTATCTTCTGCTGAAGCTATGGTAGCAATATCAATGCCAGCTCTCACTATGCAAGGTTGAAAGTGGCAATCTTCTGGAGCTTCTCTGACTTTATAGTTTGTACATTTGTTTGGTATAACTAGATGTTCATCTTTAAATTTTTCAAACAAGTTTGTTTAAAAATGCAGAGACAAATTTGGAAGAAGTTGCTGTTTCACTTTCTGTAGCGTAGAAGTGCTTTTTGTTGTTGTTGGGCTCTTTGCATTACAGAGTGGGAAAGTGGGCTGCCTTTGTTTGGTCGCAGTTGGGTGTGCCTCAGGTTAGCTCTGTGGTGGGTTTCTTTGGCTTCTCTCCTTTATATGTGTGCTTGATATTTTACCATAGCTCACAGACTGGAGGCATGTTGGCACTGTTCTGCTTTGTACGCAGTTTAAAATTGCTGTTACTCGTTATAGAATTTGCCAAGTCAAAATATTTGAGTTTGACTGTCTTGGATATACATTTATTGTCCTTTTTTTAACATATGCTTTGAAAATGTAATGTTGTGTACTCTTTGGGCTATGCTCATGGAAAATACATTGTATTTAATGCTTAATACACAAATCAAAATTCATATAAGTGCACTATATGAGCACTAATACTATAAGTTGCTGCTTGTGTTATAAGTGAAGAGTGGGGAAGAATATGGTAAATGAGATAAGCCCTCTGAATTGTGTTGATTTTTTTGTTCTTGTTTTGTTTAAAAAGGGACCTTTACAAATTGGATTTAAAAAAAAATAAAGAAACATATTACATTGTATCTGACTATTTTGTTTAGATGTTATTATTTTAGCGGCAAGTTGAGAAAGCGCTAAATAGTCTATATGTCACAGCTCTCATAATCTTTCTCAGTGCTGCTGTGGAATTTCTCTGTGTCAGTATATGAAAGCAAATGGGAACAGCCCAACAAGCTGTCCTTGATTGAATTACAGAAACACAAACTGGATATTTGGTGTATGGCAGTGGTATCAGCCTTCAGCTCAAAAAATACTGGGTTAAAATATTGCCTGTCTATAAATAAATATATATAGTCTCATTCAAACATTTTTAAGTAAGATGCTACTGAGTGCAGAAAAGTCAGTGTTTTAAATAGCCTTTACACTCTACATGGTTCACTACACACAAGATGCTCACAGTGTATTCAGATTTAAAGTAGCACTGACAGGAAAATTGACCAATTCTTTTGCAGATAGTTGGCCAGACCAGCAAAACTCCTCAGTGCCTTCTGGAGACAAAATAAAAAAGATCATTAGTGAAAGCTGTGTGTCACCTGGGATGAGATCTCTGGCATGCACATTAACCACTTGCTTGTGCTTGGACAACTGCACCGGGGCCCTGTTTTTAGATGGTTTAATTTGCTGGTGTAGTGCCCACAGGAGCATGTGCCATTGCCATCGTACTGACACGAGACAATGACTCTCATTTGCTGTAGCATTTGGGTTTGGGGATTGTCTTAGTATTTGCTGAGTTTGCTCCACATGCTTTCTTGTGCTTCTTCAAATAAAGCAACTCATCATACGCACTGCCATCTTAAGCTTCGTGGCTGTAAACTGATTCCTAGAGGGCTTGCTTTGGATACAACTAAATTGGCATATGAGGGTGTAATGTTAGGTACATAATTTTAGCATGATAAGATTTATACTCTGTTCATAAGGCAAGATTTTAAAAATCTTTGTACTTTTGGTTTTCATTCACTTGCTCTTCACATGTTTTCACCTAAAAATACCTTGGAAGACGTTGTACTTCAGTTTCAAAGGGAGAACTTAGAGCTTTATTTTAAAAAGCACTTCTGAGCCTGTGTGTTCAGCCACATGCTGATAGACAGATTCCAAGGTCTCTATCTGTTGTCAGGCCCCATTGAAGCCAATTGTTAAATTATGATTAAGTGGAGAAGACCAGTGAGGGCCATATGATGTAGATGCATTGTGTGTGTCCCCTGGGTGTCTTTGTCTACAGTTAATGTTGCAAAGGTAGAACTCTGTGACAGAGTATGACTCAGGCAAGAGCTGAGGTGTATCAATTTTAAAACATCATATAAGGATAAGAATTCCAAGATGGCATTTTTGCAGGTGCTGTTTGAGACAATGTATTTGCTTGCTGCAAAGGCCATCTAAAGTCTTGTTTTTAAATTATCCCATAAATTTTCAATAGAACATGAAATAGGGAATCGCAGAATCCCCACATGGTTGAGGTTGGTGAATACATACCCAAGTGTATGCTGCTGTTGTGAGCCCATACCACACTCACAGGAAAAAAATTTTCTCATGCTTACTTGGAATTTTCTGGTTTTCAGTTTGTCTTGTAATTTGAGATACATGTGAGCAATAAAGTTGTAAAAGTAATGAGCTCAGCAGATCCAGCTGCACTTCTGTGCTGAACTGGTAAGTAAAGAATTGTCAAGCACATAATGAGTTCTGCCAGGTGCGGCTGTGTCTTTCCATATCACAGAATCATTGAATGGCCTGGGTTAGAAGTGACCTTAAAAGTCATTACTTCCAACCCCCTGCCGTGGGCAGGGACATGTAACTATTGATGATGCAGAGGCCTTGTTTTTAAATATCTTGCTGTTAAAATACAGAAGACTTCCCTGGGGTTGCTGTGCTAGACCAGCTGAGGTAGTCTGAGAAGCCTGGCAGAGCTCACAAACCCTCCTCAGGCCTGAGTTACCAAGTCTCAGATTCTGCTGACGGCAGTGCTGAACCATTTGAATTAAGCTGTGCTTTGCAATTCCTGAGAAGACTGCTGGGTTTTAAACACCTGGAGTTGAAGTCTCACAAGCTTTTTGCCTGGCAAGGGCGGTAGTATTGAAGGACTGTTCATACTTGGGCCTTTTGTCCAAGTCTAGAATTTTC
>QWTY01020538.1:0-25222 GCA_008033365.1 Pseudorectes ferrugineus | reverse complement strand
TTTTATTTCCTTATCAGATTTGGTGCTGTGTGGGGAAATCTCTGTGTGTACACAGAGTGGGTATTTTGCAGTTGGGTGAATGCGTGCAATGATTACAGATCAACACTACTGTTAATAACACTAATGGAATGAGCACTGAAGGAAAAATAGTGTTTCCATATAAACAAAAAGTAATAGAGCCTGGGGAAAGGTGTGCGACTGGCAGACGTACAGAAAACATTATCTAATCTCCTTTCCGCATTCATTATAGTGCTCAATACTTGTTAGTGTCATGTGGAACTGGGGATACCTTTACATTCTTCTTCCTCCATCAAAGGTATCTTTTCATTTTGCTTCTTCCATCAAAGGTTCCTTTTTCATAAGTCTGGGTTTCTCTAATGTCTCATATTCAGTTGCCACCAAGAAAGAGTTACTTTTATTGCATTTAAAATAACTATTCACTGTCAGTGTTAATAAGTAAAACACACTATGAAATGAGCATCACTCAGTAATGACCTTATTGTCGTTTTGATGTTTTGCCATTATCTGCAGAAGTTCTCACTTTATCCTACATTATTCACCGGCTTATATCAGTGGTGACTGATGCAACATGACAAGATGACAGTCAGAGCTTTGCTCCCTACCAGCCAGCTCCACCACTCATGAATGCTAATAGCAGCACTGGGAAGTAACTTGTGGAAGAAGGGCTTGTGCTCTGCCTGCATTGCTGCAGGCATCTCTGAAGTTACCATTTTTATGAGATTGCTGAGGAAGTGATGAATTTCAGATGCAAAGGATATTTTACAGGGCATTGCTACTGAAGTGTGCTATGAGATATTTGTGACTCTTTTGATTGCCTTGGGGCTATGTCTAATATCATGAGTCACTAATTCAAGTGCAGAATGTTCTAATGTCATATTAACATTAATGAGAAAATACTAGGAAATCTGAAGACAGCCTGAGCACAGTAATTCTCCTACTTGCAATTTTGATGAAGTAATGGCTAACTGGGCATTGAAAGGTTAGCACCAATGAGACAGTAAAATTCTCTTTCAAGGAGTAAATGGTTTGATTTATTGGACTCTTTTTGTAATTTGGATATCTTTTCTTTTAGTAAGTAGATCCTATTTATTCACCCTTATTGTTTCAAATTTGTCCTCATTTTTATCTGACTACCTCTGTATTCCACTAACACGTTTAATGTGTCTTTGCAGTAAAATAGAGAACATTTAAAACCCCCAAGTTCATTGTTCGAAAATTATTTAAACACAATTACTGGAGTTGTTACAAGCTATTTGTCATAGAAGATATTCCAACTCTCACCTGGGACCTCAAACCTGGAAGACTCATGCTGTTTTTTATTCTTAAATAAGATTGCCATTCAATGCAACTGTGGTATGCAGCATGTCTTAGCATTTATAGTTCAGTTATGTTCACTAATTATTAGTACATTTCCTCTCATTTATGTGAACTTTCTTCTGATCATGATGTTGTCAAGATTATTTCAATATTCTACATATCATATCTTTTAAATTTTTACCTAGGTCTATATTCTAAATTATCTCTTTAATAAAAGGGAAGTTATTTAAAATGTTTTTTCAAATAAGGGGATAGGCTATCTTCAACCACCCGGTCTTCCTGTCAGCACCCAAGAGCTAAAACCTGTGCACCTGAACACATACCAGCAGTGAGCGGCCATGGCACAGGAAGACATCAAATTAAAGATGAGGAGGAACTCCATTTTGGAGGTTGGATGGCTCTGGAACTGGTGTTTTCTAGATTTTCAGAACATCGTGGCAAATAGAACTCATCAGGTAAAACAAACATATTAAAAATGTTGTATCCTTTGTAGAGCATCAGTTGATTGGTTTGAAAAACAACTGAATTTCTGAAATCTCTAAAGCGCCTGTGTGGGTCTTGGTCCGTATTTTTAATGCTTCACGTGTGGCCTGGTCTTCCGGATTGGGTGCCCATTTCAGATGACCATGTTTGAGAAACCCTGCAAGTGCTTTGAATTAGATGTTACAATAACTGGTAGGTGGGGTCCATGTGGATAACTGCTGAAGGAATTCAGTAGGGCTACTCAACCTACAGCAAGCAGGCTTTTTCAGCAGCTTTGTTTGCATGGATTAGTAACTCTGTTTCCTTGTGTTATATCCTTGTGCTTCTGGGCTCCTTGACTCTGGAAGGAATAGGAGTAGGTAAGGTATTCTTATAGGGCAGGACACTCCTTTGGGCAGTGCAAAAGCAGACCAGACGTTCTTACCTGAACTGACTCAAAGGTAGAGTCTAAGGTAACAGCTGATCTTACAGTACCAGAGTTACTCTAAGGTGAACAACTACTGTTTTTCTTTTTATTTATTTATTATTTTGTTTTAATTTCTAAACTGCAAAAGGTTCCATGGCAAAGGAAGAACAGATGAACTGCTTATCAAAGCAGTCAAGGCCATGACAGACTTTGAGCCTATCAAGTGTAGCTGGGATGCTGTCTGGGCCAGGGTGCTGCCGTACAGTACACGTGCATGGCTAGAGGACTATGCATCAGCATTTCAGCCCACATTCAGCACAAAACCCTCTAAAACTTGCACACACAGTGCTCCTTGTTGATGCTTGAAGAACTTTACCCATTGTGCCAAAAATGCTTTGTGGTAGCAAAAATCCCCATCAGGACTCACTGCAAGTTGCCTGCAGAGAATAAGAATTTGTTTGCCACCATGATCGCTGGCTGAACAGAAATAGTGAAACTGTGAGTCTAGTAGAGACCATAACTTTTGGGGAATTAGATTTTCTCTGGAATTTTCAGAAGTTAATGATTTCAGAAATGTTTGTGGGTATTTATTTAAGCAGAATCACCTGTCCCTGCTGTTGCATCCATCTGCACCTAGGTGCATATTTTTAAAACACAAGTCAAACAATTTAGAGGGTAGAAATCCAGATCAGTTGTCATCTGCATAAAACACTTCATTTGGCCTGTGAAAAATCACATGCCATTTTGGTTTAGTCATCAGCTTTTATAGTGGTGCAAAAGCTCTGTTTGCTCTGCCTTCCTAGGACTGCTGGTGGCAGTGGGCTTTGGTGCCCATCAGTCTGGGACATCAGGCAATGACCTTGGTGTGAAACACTTGTTATTGAGATGTGTTTGTTTATTGTGTTGTTGGGGTTCTTTTCTGAAGAACAATAATAATTGTCTATTAAATAGCCAGCAACCATATCTGGCTATTGTTTTTTGAATTTTGAACAAGAAAAGTAATATTTGTGCAGGGGGAAGAAACAGTTGTCCCTGGTCCTCCATGTTGGTCCTCATTACTGCCAGGGACTGCCTATAATTTTGGTTGTTTTTTAAGATTTTAAACTTTAAAAAATGAGTAACATAAAACTTTGTCTTTTTCTTGAACATACTTGAGAAGAACTAAACATACTTACTTTTTTATTAGTTGCTGGAATCAAATATCTACAATCATAATATGGGAAAATGCTCTCTAAAGAACCCATTTGAACAGGAATAAATTTCTGTTTAAAAACAGTGCAGCCATTCATTCATAAGAAAAGTTTTAGTGGCCTCATAATTTCATTAGAAAATATTTGTCTCTAACCAGAATGCTGAACTCATCTAAGGTAAACACAGTTTATGATGACAACAGAAAAATTTTGCTGGCAGAAATTCATGGCATTGCAAGTATATGCTAAGGAATACGTTACTGAAATACTTTCCTCTTCATGGAGGAACTGAAAAGCCATTACAAATTTGTCACTTAAGAATGAAATAGATCATCCCATTCAGACCCTGCAGTACAAAAACTGGCAAAAATTTCTAGTGCAGACCTGAAATGATACAGTTAAAGGAAAACATCTCCACAGTATAGAGGCAGACAGATTAGAAATAAAAACTCTCTTTTGCGTGTATGAGCCACAAAAACCCCTCTTTGTACAGCTTTAAAAACATACGGGGAAGACAAATGGCTTCCTAATTTTATTTTTTTTTTAAGGTATATCTAAACTAGTTCGATCTCTAGCTAATACTTTGAAAGCACTGACAAAGACATGGGTGTTTTTGTTGAAAGGTATTTGTAACACCACTACTTGATTGGGATTAGTGAATCAGAAAAAGCTTTTCAGCATGGTCTGTTCAGTATCAACCTGAGATCATTAAGGAATCTTCCTGTGCATGCACCACCCCAGTTCCCCATAAACCAAAGCATAATGAGGTGAAATGTTTGTCTCTATATATTTATTTACCGCTCTTGGATGGTTCAGAAAAAGGCCCAAATAATGTTTTTCCTGGTCTGAGAAGTAGCTTTATTGTCCTCTATTAGAAAGTTCATGTTGGTCCAGGAAGCAGGATTTGGACTTCATTTTGTTAGAAAAACATGTTTTACTGCATTCTGAGTAATTTCCGTTGGCGACAATTATGCTTTTGAAAGAAGGGTAAATAATGCTGTGTGGAGCTTCAGCACCTCTCATGGGAAACCTATCTCTTTTCATTAACTTATGAAAACATAAAACTAGGAAATGTGGCTATTGTTTATGTGTGAATTGTTGAATTATTGAGAGTACAGATGTCAGCTGTGGCTCTTAACAACTCTCTGCTTATCTCCATTGATTTATGTTGATACACCACGATGCTTTGGCGACTGAAGCACTGAGAAGGGGTTTGAAGTGAAATACTACTCTGTGTCAAAACAGGTATCAGCAGATTAAAGTGGGAGAGAAGAGGAGAAATTGGTTGAACAATGCAGACTGTGAGAGGCTCTGTTGTGTTCTCCCCGAGACCCCTGGCTCCCACAGAAAAGCAATGGGAGCAGGGAGGACAGCTCAGCCTGTACTGGGATGGTGCTTCCACATGAGTTATGGATGCATTGCTTTAACATGTTTAGCCCTGTTGTCGCTGTTTGCACTACTCACCTTGCGTTTACTATTGCACACATCTCGTACTGCTATGTAAGGTTGTTTGTGCTGCTCTGAGGATTCCTGTTCCTCTGTGGAAGGAAACAAATTAGAGATGAAATGATTGTTGAAATGTTTAACAAAGCCATGTGGCAGGAATGAGTGTGAGACGCTCCATCCCTGGAAGTGTTCAGGGCCAGATTGGATGGGGCTTTCAGCAACCTGGTCTAGCAGAAGGTGTCCCTGCCCACGGCAGAGGGTCTGGAAGTAGATGATCTAAATTTAAGGTCCCTTCCAACCCAATCTGTTCTATGATTCTATGCTTATATCTGGGCCTTGACACTGTACATCCCCTGCACACCATGGAAAATATTTTATTCATTCAAAAGCAGGAATTGCCAGAAAATTACAAGCACCCAAACCCAGGGATTTAAGTTTTAGACAGGTTAGCTGCTGTGAATCATTAGTAGCTGTTGCCGATTTTTCATTCCTGGACTATTATATTCTTTTGAAGTCAATGATTGAGACTGACAATAGAATAATGTTTTCTTCCTTATTAGAAAATATTTAAGTTTAGAAGATTATGTGGTGTTTGGCTACTTGGAAAGTTGCATCTGTGTGATGCTTTTGGCATCATCATTTTTCACTTGTGGTGGATGATGACGGTTGCTCCAGTGGAAAAATGTCATGTGATACTTGTCTATGCCTTCTGCACAGTAGGGATCTTGTCTTTTTTTGCTTGACCACAGATGAACAGATATATGGTTGGAGCTATCTGCTGAGTTTTGTATGCATGTATGCATACTTTGAAATAAATCAAGTGAACAAGGAACAATAGCTCTCTGAAGCTGTGTTTTCCTTGGCTACGCAGTCAGTGCCTGGAATGCAGTTTAAGCCAAGTATCTGTAGGGATGTCCCTGAATGCAAAATATGGGCTACCCAGACACAGACCCTTGTTGCTGTGTCTGTTCACAAGGCTGTGGACAAGCCATATGAATGCTTTTGGCACATTGATGTCTAGCAGGCTTGCATAATTGTGTTTTATTAACAAGTGCTCCATTGCATAGTTTTTGAGACTGTTGAGTCTTAAAATGCAAGAGTGCCTTGCCCAGCAGATGTCGGAGCCTCACTAGGTTCTGAAATTGAATCTGTGACACCAAAAAATTGTTATACAGGGAATAACTAAGAAAGAACCCTCTATGCTGAAGGGTCTCTCTTGGACTTGATGGACCTGGTATGCTCTCTAGCAGTTCCTGCCATGCTAGGTGAGACTGTTTAGAAAAGTCCCGTCTGTTAAAACAGATGTAGCACTTAAAGTGTTCGTCAGTTATCAGCAGGCAGAGAGGGCAGGGAGACAGATGGCATTGCACACGTTCTGGAAGAGATCTCCCCTCTTCCAGGACACTGGCATAGCAAGGTAACAGTGAGCACCTGAGTCACTGTAATGATTCACATGAATTCTAGAATATCATGGCAAACATAAGGGAATACCATGTACCTAATGAAAGAGTTTTTTAATATAACTTGCTTGACTTTCTTCAGAACTCCAGAAAATCCCTGGTTGGGCAATAATGCAAATTGTGTGCCTCAGATGTGTTCTTTTATTGGGGGGAAAAAATAGAAGAAGAAGGCAAGTAATGAAACAAAAGCATGTGCTCAGTACTACTGGCACAGACCAGAATAGCAGCAGTAAGGAGAGCATCCCAAGTGTGCAGGAATTGACATGTGTAATTCTTGCTGCCACAGATGGCATCTTTACAGCACTGACTTCAGTGGGACCTTTGGTGATTGCAACACATCAAGATTTCACTGTTTGTTCTTGCTCTGGCCCGCACCCACTTGAAAGTTAAATATATAAACACGTGAATAAAGCCACTAATTTCAACAGTTCTATCCATGTGTGAAACCTTAGGTGTGTGCTGAGCTGGGATTGCCTCTCCCACGGCACCCACTGTGCTACACTGTTTGCTACTGAACTGCATAAAATAATCTTTTTCACAGGCTTCTGGAATGTCAGTGCAGTTGTTCAGATGAGATAATTTCATCTAAAGCCAAAGAGAGATATTACTGACAATAATATGAATGATCCCAGAGTCCACCCTTCGGGGCTGAATTTTATTAGGATGGACTCTGAAGACCGTCTTATCTTCATGAAAGAGTTGTTAGAGTTTAAATCGATTGAGAAAGTTTATTTAGTCAAATGTATCCCATCCACTGTGTGGATACTGCAAACATAGTGAACGGCTTCCCTGACAGATTTTGTGGTATAATTAAACCATTTTTTGAACTCAAGGAAACAAGAGAGGCTGGCCAGATGGAGCTACCCTGAGACCTGAATAGAATTTATTCAATTGATACTAAACTTAATTCCTTGCTCTACTCTCTGGCTTCCTATCTGGGAATTTGAGGTATGCTTCAAACCTGACTATTTCACTTTTACCCAAGATGGGAATTGCAGTGCTGTGACTCCTCTGGAACCAGAAACAAACTCTATTTACCCTCAGCATTGTTGGTGCCTATGCCTGTTTTTTCAGAATGGGATTAACAGCACTTTCTCCTCTCAGGGATCATTTTAGGGGACATAGATTATCAGTAGCAAGTAGCCCAGGTACTGTTGCGAAAACCAATTGCCTTACAAGTTTTGAAGACAGTTAAATTTGTGCATTTTGTGCATTTAGCTCAGATGGGTGAAACCACTGTGTGACAAGAAGAGCTCTGAGTTAATGAGAAGGCCTGATGGATAGCTTTTACCTTCCAGCTTACTCTTTCAGGGGAAAAACTGCCCAGTGTTTGTCTGTCAGCAGTTTTGCTTTTCTCCCTTACTCTTGTGAACTCTTGCAATCCCATTCGTCTGTCCATGCCCGATTCAGGCCATGATGGATGACTTGTTTGAGCATGACGGTGGAGTTGAGAAAAGTCAAGACTCAGACCAAAGTCCAGGGAAGTTTTTGTTTGCAAACCTTTTAGGCATGTTTCTGTAAGAAAGAGCAGAAACTCTACCAACTTGTTTTTGTTAATGGACTATATAAAATCCAAATTACACTAGGAAATATGAAGAAGAGGAAAAAATAAGGAGAGAAATGATTAAGTGTGGGCAAATTAAAGGAGCCAGGATATTGTTCATTTTCATAAGAGGAAAGTTTCATTTTTTTCCAACTTGCTTATGAGACTTTTTGTGGTGTTATTATCATGTACATTCAGTACTTCTTAAGAAAAAGTGTCTGCGAGTACAACATAACTTGCCGTGGTCATTGCCACTAACTCTGATTTGTTTGGCTCCGGAAAAGCAGTCCGGCATTGTTTAATCAAAGGAAAGAAATCCAAATTTATCTTTAAACCTTCATATTGTTCATATTGTCTCACTCTGTGCATGCTGCCAATAGGAAGGGAGGCTGTGTTAGCTGTAGAATAAAGAGATACTGTATTTGTTGGCAAAGCAAATTCCTAATTATTTTCTTTGTTCTGCTTTGGGATTCTGTTTCTGAGGTAAGCTCCAGAGAGATTTCTTGGAATTTTAAGGACTCTTTGCCTAGAGTAAACTGATGTCTTGAGATTTCCAGCCCACCACTTGGATGAGAACATATAGATCTGCATGTCAAAAGAAAGACCTGTCTCTTATCTGCTATCCTGGAGAGGATTTATTGCCTTGGAAAAATTAGCTGCTTTCTATCCAGTTCTCTTGGAATAGTGGCATTCCTGAGCTTGCTTATTGGCACCAGCCAAGCAAATGCCAGGAAACTCATAGTATTCTTAGAGGCACAAAGCTTTTGCTTTGAATTTCCTGTAGAAATTCTTTAAAGTAACACCCTCTCTATGATTTACTGCTCTGAAAATTTAACCTTGTCTAGCAGGCTGGATATCTTCAAATAAATGATTAAAGAAAATCTTTTACTGTTTTTAAGGTGAAGTTTATCGGTTTTGTTTTTTTTTTTTTTAGTAGTATTTCTATTAAACTAGGACTCCACTATAACTATGAATGTTATAAAAAGTTTATAGTTTCCAAAGAACATTTTTCAGCTCTTTTCTTTACTCTGAATTATGGTTCTCCTACACCTCTAAGACCTGTGTCCAGCTTGTGAAAATACGTGAATTTTGATAAACCATATCTGTAGTTTTTCCATACACTGTACTTTAAAAATCTTGGAATTGGATAAAGCCAAGGATGTGGTCCCAAGATATACAATAAACTGCAATTATTTTTCTATAACCATATAAATGGCTTTTTCTCCCAGTCTCACAGTCATGTGATTTTTGAGCTTTTCACAACATTATATTTAATGCAAATGATCAAGAAATGTGTATTGTAAAATGTTGGAGAGATGGGGATTTTTTTTATATACATTTTTCTTTAAGGACTAAACATCCTTTCCGAAGAGGCTTTTAGCACTTCATCTTTCCCACACATATTCTTTGCTTTTGCTCCTGGAATGCTGACAGAAAAAAAAACCCCTGAACAACGAAATGCATTTTCACTTCCTGAATTTCATTGTTTAGTGGACTTACAGTGGAACACTTGTTATGTGTTCCAGTTTTGGAAGCTTTTTATGTCTGCATCTAATTCTAAGCATATATGTGCCCTCATGTTGCTGCGTTGCAATGCTTTTAGCTGTCTTGCTGATTTACAGACAGAATGCTCAGAAATAAACCCTTGAATATATGTAACTCACCCCTACACCTTCTTTCCCCCCAAAACTGGCCCCCTTCTCTCACTCAATATTTTGAGTAATCTTGAGCAAATTGCAAAAATTATATGAGAAAAGCAAAATGACAGTAAATTCAAATCTACAGGTATTCAATGTTTTGATGTCACTAAAGAGGCACAAGTTCATTAGCTACCTAATATTTAGGGGAATGCTTCAACAACAAGAACAGAATACAGATGATTGAATCCACAGAACTTAAATATATCTACATTGCTGCCTGGATTCACTTGCTTCCCTGCAAACCAAAAAACTTTTACAAAGTTAAGTAATTTTCTTCTCCTAGTGTAGGATCTGACTGTGCTTGGAAAGAAGGAGTCAAAAAAAGGTACAAACTGTGATGCTTGCATTTAAGTTTTCTGCAGAAGCATCTTAAGCACAAGTGTATGATAGCACCTGTCTCCCCAGCTATGAGTGTAAATGAAGGGGTGTATCACTAACATGAGTTCAAAGCTCAGCATCCTCTATTTTTGCTGCTTGGTGAGCTGGGCTAGAGAGTGTGTTAGCTTTTCAAAACATATGAAGAATATCTAGCATGTTAAACAATGAAAAATGCAAACAGAGAACATTCAGGATTCTTCCCCAAAAGCTGTGAAGATTTGACTGGGCACCATTAAAGGGTTGGGGAGTGATGAGAGATGAGGATGTGTCAGCAGCTTCCCCCTCTCCCACTGCAGCTGCCTTTCTGCTGGGACTATCAGCCTCAACCTCACCTGAGCTGCCCCACAGGTATGTTCATGTCACCCATGTCCCAATCTGGACTTCCTGGATTTCCTGGGCTGACCATGGATGGCCCTATAGCTAGAGATCAGCCGGTGGCAGCAGCGTCTTGGCTGAGCCCACTGCAGCCCCATCCTGCCCCCGCAGGGCTGTAGTGGATCTGCTCTTGGCCTTCCTGGTAGAGATGTGACTGGGACCTGCAGCTTCTTTCTTGAGGGATCTGTCTTGTGCCACCTGGATAAGGAACTCTTCGACACGTGGTTAATTCTGCTGTAAGAGGTTGCAACTGCTCATAGCAATTTTTCCTTTTGAAATTGAGGGATTATTTAACATTTGACATTTGTTCACTATTTAACTGAGATTCTGTTACAAAATGCCAATGTGTGCATATGTGTGTGCTCTCCGGAGCTCAAGCCAAAATCCCTGGTGGTAAAGTGTGCGAGTTACTGACTTGTGGCTACATCACTGAGTCACCTTAGGAGCCCTCTGAAACAAGGAGCCCAGGAACTGACAGGCCTGTATTGTTTTGCTTTATTTCTAAAAATCAAATTGGGAAATATTGTGGTATCCTCAAAATGCTGATTTGATTTTTGGTTTTAATTATTGGTAAGGCTGGATTTACAGAGTAGGTTACTACTCCCTCTCCCCAGGAGAGATATCATGACATTTCCATTGGCTGTAATATGTGATTTAGGGAGATTCCAGGCATAACTACGACCAGAGATGATGTGAGTTTTAATAGTAAAAAAACGCCTCTTTTCTGAAGGCATCAGCTGTAAGCTGCTCTGCAGTCACCAGGGAGAGAAGAGCTTTCTTAGGACACAGAAAGGGAAGAGAGCCAGCAAGAGGAGAAGGAAAAAAGAGAGACCTTCCCAGTAGTATTGCAGTCCAAATTTCTCTCCCCTCCACGATACCAGGCTGTAGTTAATTAATTATTTGTTGGGAAATACTGCATTCCCATAGGCCCTGTGTCAGTGTCATCCTTGTCCCTTGTTGTTTTCTAGTAGCTGCTTTCTAGGTTTCTCCAGACAGTTGTTGCTTGCCCCTCAGTTTTACAGATGAGAGAGCTGCAACCTGAAACAGTAGATATTTTCCTCTTCACTCCTGTTGCTCTGCTGTATGGAACTCTGTTCCTCCTGATGTACATCATACCAGGAAGGAGCCTCCTTGCAGGTATTGAAGGCCTTGCCAATGACATTTGTCATCCCCAAGGAAGTCCTGCCCAGCCCTGTGCATCCTAACAGATTTTGGGGAGAAAACGTACTTCAAACAAAAGGTCAAGAAGGAGCAGCTGCAGCAGGCTGATAGCCAGCTGTGATAAGAGATCAAGCACAGCTGAACAAATGCAAACATCCCAACAATGTGGAAGCAGCAGCACATGGTAAGTCACATAAAGTAGCAGGGAACTCCTTCTGTCCTGAAAGTTCACTTGATCTTGACACTAGTCTTTAATTCTTTTCCCAAAATTGTCAAGTTTCAGGTCTGTCATTTTCTATAACGAACATATGCTCTTCAGAGCTGGTTCCAAGGAACAGAAAGGTAAAATTACTGTGTCAGGAGGGAACTTGAGAATCACATGAAAGAAAAATCAAACCAACAACTAAGGAACCTCCAAGCTGATCGTTCCAGTGAAAAAGCAGCTCTAAGTTGTGCCAAAGTTTAGTGTAGAGTTGTAAATTTCAAATATACCTTGAAATCTGCTTGCTTCCTCTGCTTGGAACATGGCCACTACATTTGCTTTGAAAGCTTTCCTTTCCTTTAAAACTGTTTGCAAAAAGTCACCATATGGAATGACAGCTTTTATAAAGTGCTATGGAAATGGAAACTCCAGTGCTGTTTTGTCTTCACAATGCTTGTCTTTCCTTTTTATTCCCACAGAAATACTCAAAGCTAAAAATTCAAACCAGAACTTATTGTTATAAGATAATGTATATAATTTCTAGCAGTCTGCTATCTGTGTTTTTCCTCAAATATCTCAAACAGCTGATTAAAGACTCTGGCTAGCAAGCTTAGAGTTGTGGATGTAACCGCACTGTTCCTGGCTGCACAGTTCCTTAGAAGCAGGAGCCCAGCCTTAATCTGTGTCCCCAAGGGGTCTTTTGGCCAAGTGCATACTTTTGACGTGATTCTTTTTTACTGGGTACGTGATAATGGATTAGTATTTTATTTATTGAAATTTTAAAGGTATGAACACACTGCTTGGTTTTAATAATCTCATTCCACATTAAAACAGCTTCAGAATGAATGAACTGGTGCCTCAATCCAAAGCTGAGGTGAAACTGGAAGCCTCCTGAAGAGCAGAGGGCAGTACAGGTTAACACCTAATGGTGACAAGTAAGGAGTACTTGGTTTCACAAGACTTTTTTCTCCATTTTTTCCTACTTATGTCTATGTGAACAGGTAAGGGGAGGGCTGGGGAGCAGGTAAGGGGAGGGCTGGGGTAGAGATTAGGGCGTTGTCCTTTGATTAGTTGACTGCCAGCATGCTCTTAGGCATGATTTTGGTCACTGTAACCAATACGTGTCTCGGTAGCGCTCTGACATGATCCAGGCACAGTCTGGCCCAGAATTGCTCCTGATAAACAATTTGGACAGGGATACTCTTTTGTGTGAGAAAAGAGAGGCAGATGGGGTATGGGAGAGGGATGCAAACTGTGATATAAAATCGGAGTCAGAAAATGCAGCTTTGTTGTAGCCTTTGATTACCAGGTTTATGTAAAAACATCTTGTTGGCTTTAGCGAGGGACAGGTCTGACTCTTTGTTGCATCTTTGCTTAAAGTGACTTCATCAAGCAACTCTCTATTATTTGCAGCCACTTCCCTTTAGTTTCTTCTCATCTTTTTTAGAGCTGTAGTTTCTTTCCATGACCTCCTTTCCTTGAATTGCTGTGCAGTGTTTGCTTCCCTGTCCTTGACTGTAACTGCATCACTAAACAGCAATAAGCTGGTTTACAAAATTTGTAGGGACCTGCAGTGAGGGCTGGTCCCCTTCTCAGCAGCCATGGCAAACTGTTAGCATCAGCAACAGTTTATTAGTCAAGACTTACCAAAAAGGGAACTGGACTGTTTCTTAAAACCAATGTAGCCACAGAGACCAAGAAGTTTCACCATCTCTCTCTTAGGGTGTGATGGTCAACTTCTGTTGACATCAATGGAAAGATACTTCTTTTTGAAAGAACCACTGAATCGGACCATTACTCAGAAGGAAAAGTCACAGTTATTAAGTCACCCACGCCTTTTCTTATGTTTTGCTTGGAAATCTGAACCGTCAGACCTTCTGAGAGCAGATCACGTCTTAGGCTGATGGACGGACACAGTGTCTGGTTGTTTGGTACACCCCTGGTCTGCTGCTCTTGTTGCTTAATTCTGGACTGTGTTGATGCATTCATGACAGAGTGCTAGCAATGAAGTTGCACAGTTTTATGTGGCAGGTCCAGAATGCAGTGTTGTTTGCACTTGGGACAGATGCAGATGTAATTTGGAGATAGTTATAAAATTACTAATTTTTTTCCAAAGATGAAGTTTCTTCTGAGGTGGCAACTGTGATCTGCTACCCACCTACATCTCTAGCAACTAGTTTTCAAGTGCTAATCTGTTTTGCTGGGTGCTATCCAAGCGTGACAGTTGTGGTGAGAACTGAGTCAGAATCTCTGGTGGCTCTGAATTGTCATCAGATGTGTCAGAGCTTATACCGCAATATCCCTCACTTCTCAGAATAAGCTTCTGATGGTCTCTATCAGGGTCATGTCCCTGTTTGAATCCCAGCAGTCAGGCCTCCACTCCACGTTTATGTAACTTTAGATCTTATGCTAGATTTCCATTATTTTCCCACAAGTACAGCAGGAGGAAAGAATGAGATACTAAGACATTGTTGAGATGTTTTGTGTCTTAGTTGTGTGAATTTCCACCAGCTTTGCTGAGATGTAGCAGAGGTGATTGGTGAAAGCTGTTAAAATGCAAAGATAAGATGAGCCGTAACCCGCTCTGAGTCACTGAGCAGCAGGGTCAGCAGCAGAGCTCTGTTTTTCCAGCCAGTTTAATTAAAAAACATAAACTATCTTGGCTCGCTTACTTCATCCCAAAGCCTTTGTCATAAAATCAGACAGCCCAGGCTTCCCAGAAGCAGAGTTTTCCTCTTTACTAGCATTCTGTTAGGTAAAAGACCATAACAGAACAGATTTTTACTGAAGGAAGAAAGCAGAAATGCTACAGTGCAATTTGAAAAGCCTGACTAACCTGTGCACTACCCTTTTCTACTCAGCCAGAATGTGCTGCCCTCCTCTAAGGGCTGTGGGGTCCTGCTGGAGGAGTCAGTTGTTACTCTCCGTTCCCAAATGAGCCCCACTTGGAGTCTGTGGGCTCCACAGGATTTTGATATGTAAGAAGGGATGAGAACTTCTGGAGCCTCTACAGCTCCCTTTGGAAAACAGTCACTGTTCTCCACTGGGGGAAGAAGGACCTTCTGAGTTTCTGTTGAACTGCAGTTGCATAGGAAGAGATTTGCTTGCACAGCTCTTTTCACTGGGCTGTGCAGGCCCTCAGCTTGCAGTATATTTAATGGGTTTCAACTCCTTGGATGAAGTGGAATAACAAATGGGATTTGCAATCTGTCACGGGAAGGATGCTTCCTAAACAGCTTTTTTCTTCCCTTAGGAAAAAAAAAAGCTTCTTTTTCACAATTTCGATTGAATTGGCAACTACCCTTTGGGCATTCAGTGTATTTGGGTTTCCAGTGGTTACATTTATATTTTTATTAATTTCACAGCTCCCTCCTTTCCTTTAAGTTTTAAGCAACCAGGTTCTCCTCCTAAGGCAGTGACTGCAGGGGGTTTTGAACTTGAAAAGGAAAAGATCTATGATGAATCACTAAAGTCTTTAGAAAATGAGACATCAGTGGGAGCTTTTGATTTTGGCAAGTTTTTAAAATTAGACACTTTTTTCATCAGTAACCCAGCTGCTACCCTTAATCTATCTGCTCTGGGATGTTCTGTGCAGCAGTCCCTGCTGTCTGAGAACCAAGACTGAAGATTTTTTATAGGAAAATCTCTCCCAAGGGCCTATGTCATGGGACAGTTTTGCAATTGCAATTGAATTTAGTGTAACAGCAGAATTTCTACTGAGCATGTTTTTACATTGGGTTGAGGGTATCCTCACTGTATTGCCTTAGTTCAGTTTCTCAGTGACAAAGTTAGGCATGTCTCTTTATTTTAAAATATGTATCTGATATTGTTTAGGGAGTGTTCAGCTGCTTTGATAGTACCTTCACCAGCTTTTAAAACTAGGTAAGTATTTCTGTACAGTGACTAATTACAGCAGTGTAATAGTAATTTAAGGACCTACAAAGTGGTGAAAAATCCTAGGAGATTGCTATTGGCATGTATTTGGAATGGGATGGAATCCGTTTTATTACCAGACTTGTGTTTAGCAGTAACAGGTAAAATCAAAAGAATACAGATGTGGCTGTTGAAGATGTCCCAGTGGAAGCTGAGTGGTCAGATGGGTGCTTGATGCAATGGGCATGGGAAAATCCACAGCAACTAACTTGCTACTCATGATCTGAGTAGCCTTTTCCTCCATATCATGGCAGGACTGATGACAACATCAATAAGCCAGAGAGTTCCTAGTTCTTTTATTTTATTAGTGATAGTAATAATAAGAAACAATTATATGCGGGACACATATGAACTAGAGAATATGTGCGTGTACACCAACATACATGCACAAGTTAAGGTGACAGATTAGTTAGCAACTCTATGGCAAATGTAGATCAATGTCCAGAAGCCTTGGTCTGTGAGTCCTCCTGAGAGAATATTATGTTCTGAATCACCAGCCAGGCCTTCTGCTTCAGCAGGGTTTGTCAGCTCTCTCAGCTGGTGCTCCACGCCAGGTCTTGATCATCTGTTTGCGATAACAGGGGAGGAAACGCCAGAAGGCACAGATGAACTCCTCAGAAGCAAGCATTCTATTTCTGTATAAATATCCCTTGCAATAAAGGGAAAGGAAGAGAAAATACAGCAAATCTGTTATACAGTATCAGCAAAACTGTTGCTAAATAGAATGTTTTTATGAGCAGTCGGCAGATGCTGAGGCTCAGATATTAGCTTAGTGACTGTGTAACAAATTGCAGCCATAAGACTCAGTTCACTTTCACCATCTTGTGCTTGTTTTAATGACAAATAAAGATCTAGGTTTTTTTGGGGGGGGGTCTGTTTTAGGGTTTTTTTGTTTGTTTTGAGGTCAGTTTTTTCAGTGAATATTCATATTCCCTTCTGGCATTCAGCAGACTGCAACTTAAGTCAACAATAGAGAGCTTTGCAAAGACCTCATTATCTTTTTCTGATTTACTGGTGTGACTTTGCCCTCTCTCTATACAGATAAGTTCCTTAAATCTCTTTGGAAGCTTTTGTCTTTAGACTCTTCCAAGGGCAACAACTTAGTGAATGTAGTATGTAGCTAGTCTAAATTTTACAATAAATACATTTTTAGGATTCTTTTCTTATTACCCAGTGTAATTCTGGGGCTCTGTGGATGTGTGTAATAGTCTTAACTAATCAATTCAAGAGTGATGGTTGTGCCTGAGGTCCAATGAATTCCTGTTGTCCAATTCATGTCAAAGCAAGTTAGCAGAAAAAAGTTCCACTGAGCCCAGCAGAATTGGATCCGGCCCTGCACCTTTGACAAAACTCACATGTCTTGAAGAGCAGTGAATAAAATTATAATTTGCATTTGCTTGCAAAGCTGGGAAAGGAAAGCATACTCTCTGCAGCTACTAAATGGAACTTATGCCTGAATTGTTTCTGGTTTGGGCAAGGGAGAACACAGCACACCGGCTACACATGGATCTAGTCATTGTCTGCAATAATCCAGATAGAAAAGATTTTACTCCTTCAGACAATTACACTTCTCTCCAGACACCTAAAAGAGATAAAATACGATCAGGAAGAGAGACATTTTTCATTATTATCCCACTACCTTTTATCCTTTGTAGCTCTAATTTTAGGACAACCACTCTTTCTGATGAAGGGTCCATGTACCACTGCTATCAGCTGAGAGGTGCTCATATTGGGCAGAGCTTTTACTGTGCTCTGGCTTATCTTCTATTTCAAAATGCTCTGGACTAATGGCATTTGTGGCAAACTAAAGCAACCTGCAGAATCCAGCCTACAAAGGATAAGTAGAGGTTGTCTCAGACCACGGGGTTCTGAAGTGTATCATATTTATATATATTGCATGCCTTGCCCATGTTTATAATCTAAGGTTAATAGAAATATTTATTAACATGGTAAAATGAGTTCAATTGAATAAGTTTGGGGGTTCAACTTGCTGTTTTCATTTAAAAGACACAACCAAATGTGAAACATTCTGCTAATTTTATGGCTGATATCGAGTTGGCTGGTGCAGTGTGCTGGAGGGAAGGGATGGCATCCAGGGAGACCCGATAGCCTTGAGAGGTGGGCCTGTGTGAACCTCATTAAATTAAACAGGGCAAAGTGCAAGATCTTACACCTGGGCTGGGTAATCCCCAGTATCAATACAGACTGGGGGTGATCAAACTGAGAGCAGCCCTGACGAGAAACACTTCGGGATATTAGTGGAAGAAAAATTGAACATTAATCAGCAACGAGAACTTGCAGCCCAGAAAGCCAATCCATTCCCGGGCTGCATAAAGAGAAGCATGACCAGCTGGCTGAGAGAGAGGATTTTCCCACCCCTACTCCACTCTTGTCAGATGCTACATGATAGAGCAAATCCACAGGAGAGCCACAAAGATGATCAGGGGGCTGGAGCACTAGAAGGTTCCAGGGAGAACTTGTATCATTCTTCCAGGTCCTGAAGGGAGCTTATGAGCAAGACAGAGACTTTTTATAAGGGCCTGTAGTGATAGCACATGGGGCAATGGTATTAAACTGAAAGAGAATAGGCTCAGATTGGACATGAGGAAGATATTTTTTTATGATGAGGGTGGTGAGGCACTTTGCCTAGAGAAGATGTGGATGCCCCTCACCGGAAGTATTCAAGCTCATGCTGGTTGTGACTATGAGAAACCTGACCTCATGAATGATGTCTCTGCCATGGCAGAGAGGTTGCACTAGATGATCTCTAAAGGTCTCTTACAACCCAAACCATTCTGTGATCCCAAGTTTTTCAACTTCTTGTTGTAGAAGTGCAGGAAAGTGCATTAAATGCTTGGGAGTTTTTTGTGCTCTCCATAATCTGGTCACACCTCAAAAAACACAGAACACTCAGAGAGCATTCGTCTTCTTTTGTAAGGCTGCATTTCATTTGTAACATCTGGTGTAAATAAGTAAATTCCTTTTAGATGCTGAATTCTTATAATTTAAAATACTTTGCAAATTTTCCAATATTGTATTATTTTCCTTGCTTGTGGCTTATATTTGACTGCAGTAAATGAATATCATGTGTTTGGGATAGAAACACCCTCCTGTTTTACCTGAATGGAACTTACTCCTGTGTGTGTGCCTTTTTGGCATGAGGTAGTTTATCATTAAACAGCCCATTTCCATAAAGAGCCTTATTAACAGTTTTCTTTTTTTAGTTTTAATTACAAACCCTTGGACAACACCTCCTAATGTATTTAAAGAGCTTTCAAATGTTTGGATGAATGGACGAGAGCTGCCCAGTTCCCTCCTGAGCCAGGGAACTTGCCACCCTGCAGCCATGTGGGGCAGTTCTCCAGTTGCAGGGTCTGTTCCTTGTGTTGGTGTGGCCACAGGCTTTACTGCCTTGTTTGTTCAGTGGAACAGAAAATCCCATGAAGCATACAGAAATATTTGCCCTCTGTTAGCACTTTGCTACACTATGAAAATTTAGGGACGGGGCTTTGGAATGCATTCTCAGCAGGTGAAAACTGGCAGGGCTTAGGTGAAAGGACTGGTGCTTTGCTCTGTAGCAGCTGTGGGTTTGCCACTGTCCACTAGGACATTGAACATTAAATAAAATCTCAGAGCAAATGTGAGGACAAGTTTTTAGGGAGAGCTATCATCTTACCTCTGTTTGTTACCAGTGAAAGAGTTGTGGAAAACAGATGAAATTTTAGGGCGCTTTCAGAGAAGTGTTTCTGTGCTTGAAAACTTATCTATTATCCAGTGGCCACAGTGAGTCCAATTAAAGATATTGCTTCTCCTTAAAATGAATTTACTTGCTCTTATATGCTACAGCAAGTAAAGTAATGCTTGCTTTAAAAAAAATATTTTGGGAACCAAAGATTTATTATCACTTATGCCTGTCTCTCTTCTACTTTGTATGTGGGAACAAACTTGCAGGCAATATTATCTCTAAATTAAAAGAAACGTAGACTGACAGGTGCAAATCAGGGCTTTACAATTAAATCCTCATTGGAGATGATGCTTTTCACACGAATTTGTATAAAAACAGGTTTGGGATCCTCAGTTCAGATTTTTAATCAAGAATGAATTGCAAGTGATACTTGCTCAATTGGACAGAAATCATATTCTTGGTCATCTGGCAAAGGCCTTGAATAGTGAAGTGTGTAGAGTAAATTACTGACAGCACAGTGCACAAAAATGTTCAGCATTTGGACCTGTAACCAATGTTTCCACTTCTGTTTTAGTTTGATCTGATCCTGTGAGATACTGAGCAAAATCAGGATCAGGTGCCCAGCAGACAGAAGTTCACCATATCCGTAGGCTGAGGGTTGTATATTGGTTTTGTCTCAGTGATACTGAGAACAGCTTTCAGCTGTTGTGACAACTCCTTACATCTTTGATGCACTGCACCATGTCATGCTGAAAGGGAGCAGTGAGTCCCTTTCTTCTGCCTCCAACAACAATATTTGAGCAAACCTGGATAAAATTAAAAGGTACCAGCTGCTGGGCTCAGCTCTGCCCTGCAGTGGGTCTGCTGGAGCCGGCTGGAACCCTCTGCAGCCCCCACTGCCAGCTCCTCCCCGTTTATACCTAACGCCTTCCTGTCTTCCCTTTGCCCTGCCTTCTTGGGGTTTAGATCATGAATATTGTCTTCCAAGGTCTGTTTTGCAGAAATATCTGTCTGTACAGGAAAGTGTACTAAATAAACTTGCCACTCCAGCAGGGGACATTAATTTAGTAATAGCTCGTATCATCTCTATTTGGATTCTCTCTAGAACTCTGAGACCTACCCTCCCACTGAGAAATCAAAAGAGTTGTGATCTTTCTTGACACTCCTGGGGTATAAATTGTGTCAAAAGTGGCAACAAGTGGACGTGAACAGGGCTGAAGTTCATCTGTCACTCTGTCTTTCTCACTAGAGGGACATCTCCCAGGCCTCCTCCACCCCCACGTAAGATTCAACTGCAGTTTGCCAGGCAGTCCTGGAACACGCAGTGAGGACCAGGGCTGAGGCAGAGCAGAACTGCTGTCCTTCAGCACAGTTAGTAAGTCCCAGAGTTTAGTTTACAATGTGTGTTTCCAGCAGATGAAAGAACAGATTTGAAAGGGATACGGGTGCAAACAAAAATTAAGACCAACATTTTAAAACACAGCCATTGCATGCCCATGGACTGACAGTAGATTGTTGGAAGCATTCCACATTTCGTAATCTCCAAAGGGAGCAATGTTTATTGAATGAAACCACTCTTTTTAGCAGTTTTGTTCTGTAGCAGAAGGTGTAGTTTTTGTGCCTGTATTTGTAAAGGCTGGAGAATAGGTTTAGCTGCACTAAATTCAGTAAGGTTTTCCCACATAGGAGTTGGAACCAAAGAAGGGTCCCAACCAAGGGACCCTTCTTGATTCATGTCTTCACACTAAGGACTTTGGAATCCAGAAAACTACAGGATTAGTAGCTGCAAAAAAATCTAAAGACTTTTAGTCGCCTTTGATTCTTTCAAACACAAATTTTACCTAGGACTGAACCACAAGACAAGAAGATGTAACTAGAACTTATATAAAAGTGAGATGTGAAGGAAAATTGTACTTGAACTGCTGGCTTTTCTGGAGAATTGCTGTGACAAGCTGTTGTTAAGAATACAACAGGAATTTAAAGCCGACTCAGGGATCATATGACAACCTGAAATTCAAATTAATTAATGCAATAGTAGATGTTATTTTAAAAAGTTAACTTAAATGAAGAGATCTGCAAAAACATCCTCAGGTTACTGCAGTAGAAGTTCCTTTCCCAGATGAGTTTGATCTGGTTCACAGTAAATATGAATGTTAATCAGAACACTAAAACATATCTGCTTAAAAGATTTGGTTTTACTTCGTAATTGAGCCATTTCATGAAATAAGAAAAAAGGGAGTAGGAGGAGGGATCTCTTACCAAGGAATTTGAAGGTCATTCTAACACAAAATCCGCATGGTTTTACATAATCTGCAGTATTCAAATATCTTCCAGATAGCTCCTTTTTATTTTAATTGATTTTCCACCTTCTATGATATAAATGCCTTTGTGTGTTTTCAGGTCTTTTTTTATATTCTTCTATTTTAGTGTGAATGTGCAGTAAATTTAAGTCCAATAGGTGTCACATTTAGATGTGAGACATCAGTTAAGAGGCTGCCCAAGGTGGAAGTTCAGTCTGTGGCCCTGGCAACAGTTTTCTGCTGAGCTGAGAATCCAACATCATGGCAAAGGTGGTTTGGGGTACATAGGTAATTCCTTTATCAGGTAATTAAAGCCAATCTCTTGAAGTGCTTTGCATAATAGAACCTGAACTTAAACTGAACTTTGATTCCTGTTAAGAAGTTGTTGTGGTGAGAAGGCCCCTGGGAAATTCCATCCATACTGACCTAAGTTTTCCAGATGACCTGGTTCATTTCTGCTCTAAATCTTTCAAAATCTGTTTCCTTGGTAATCTGATGAAATCTGGTTCTGGAGGTACGCTGGACATACGCTACTAGAATATAATCCAGACTCATATTTGCACATTAATGGTGAATACTCTTTATCTGAAGCTCTCCCTAGTGCTTTCTCATACCTTCAGTTTGACATCTGAGAACAAAACATACAGGGAGACTTTTATCCCCCTTTTGTTATGTAATTGATGGCAGGTAAGCTTTCACTGCAGCATATATTACTTGGGGGGAAAGCTTATATTTAAAGATTATGGCTCCTGAAAATTGAAACAAAAGCTCTCAGTACCTGAGGAAATAACATGTCTAGCCCTGAAAAGGGAAATAAGAGACTATCCAAATGCAGATATTTTTCAGTGAAGTACTGCATTACTATTCATTACTTGAAAGAAATAATCCAGTACTTTCAACATGTACTTTTCTGGGCCCGCTATGTGGATTGGTTTCAAGGGTTTTCATAGAGGTATGTATGTGCAAAACCTGAGCAGTTGAAAGTTGTTTCTTCTGGACCAGACCATTAATATTCCTAATGGATGTGAACAAACTGATTATGGGGGAAGTTCTAGCACAGCAGAACTTCTTGTTGATGAAGATGTTGCTCCTTTATAGGTGTGTATGTTTTCAACTCTTTATTAAGGGCAATAAATAGATTGATTTTATATAACTTGCAGCTCTAAGACAGGAAATATTTCTTTTAAAAAAATCTCTGATGCTTTTTGCCTGCAGTAGCTGAACATGATAGAAATAATAATCAATATTAATAAAATTTTAATGAAGTGATCAATCTGAATGTTTAGCTTTAAGCAAGAGAGCAAAAACATTGAAAACTTGAGTGATATGCTCAAAATCACAAACACAGTGGCAAAATCTGAAATCAAAACCTAATCTGGGTTAACTGACTGTGCTGAGACCCCACTGATCCTCTCTTAGAGAGGAGAGATAGAAAAGGTTTGCAAACTTGGTGGATATTCAAAATGAGTTTTGAACCCAAGTTGCCAAGTTTGACATCTCAAAAAATGTCCAGGTTTGAGCCTTCTACCTTGCAGTGTGGAGAAAGAATGAAATGAATGAGCAGAAATTATTTCGGTGTAGGGTCTATCTGTTGCTCTGCTGGACTATAAACGGCAATTACTTTTCTGTGATCCGTGTTTCACTGCCCTACTGACAAGTGAAAGCGTGCACCAGTAGTGAAGTTTATTGCAAGCACAAATGAGCAACTGCAGAGAGATTGTTCATTGCACCCTGCCACAGCTCAAACACAGAATTAATTCAGGGCAGATGCTGAACAAACGGTTTGAATTTTGTTGCAGATCATACCAGTGACTGCTGACATGGGGAATAACCTCTGTCTCTGCAGGACTGAACATTGCTTGAACAAAAGTTCAGACTGATGTGTTTTGCCATTTTGGATCCTCTTCATTAGCAAGGTAGCTAGGTAAGGGGATCCCCTATGCCTGGGGCTGTGCCACAGTCACTTTCCTTGTATCTTTTAGCTATCAAAACTTGAAAGAGAAAAAAGAAAATGGCTTTTGTTCAGCATTATGCGCAGCGCTATTTGTCCTAGAGAGCTTCTCTGGTATTGACATACTGGCTTGAGATCTTCATCAAGACATATTGTAAGTTATTACCATAATGTCCACAGGCTTTGAAATGCTCAAAGGATTTGTAAAGATAAGATATTGATATCAAAGCTTCTTTCAAGCCTAATTTCCAAAAGAATCAGGTATAGTTGGCTATATGTTATAAAAACAGTAGAAAAGCATTATATGTTTGCCAAAAGTAGCAAAAAGTTTTTTTGAGATTAATCTTTTCCTTACATCCACACTTGATCAAATTAGCTTGAAAAATTAATTTTAAAATAATATCACAGTGATAATTCCTATTGGACAAAACTTATCAGAGGGAGAGAAATAGAAACTGGGAGAACAACTGGGAGGGAATCAGACTAGAAAACTTTCTCAGCATCTTCTGGGTTAGACAAGTTCATTCTATAACATTCAAGGCAGAGCTGTGGTGAGAGAGAGAAAAATGGAGAAATTGTAACTATGAAAAATGTTCTCCTGACAGAGCCAGGATTTTACTTGGCACAACCAAACCTGTTTCATCCCACATATGGGGGCTGTGGAAAGCATCTCTCATGCTGGCAAAAGAAATTGCCTTCATGGTATGTCTCCCCTTTGTGTAGTGGCCCATGAGATATCCTATGCCTCACCTACATCAGGTGGAGGAATTACAATTAACAAAGCCTCTACTGAATTAGTGCAAATATATGCAACATGGAAACCAGGAAAGGAGTATAATGGGAGAAACAAAATAGTTACAAATGTTAAGGGATATGAACACTGAAAGCAGTTAATTGAAAACTGACAGGAGCTAATACAATAATGAGAAAAGAAAGAATAAGTGAATTAAATGGAAACATTGGGGTAAAAAGAGAAAATATTTCAGAAGAAACCTACAGGTATAGGTAAATATATCAAAAGGACACTTATTGCTTCTCATTAGAAATGTGTTCTGGAGTACAACTATGAGCTAGTGATGCTTTTAATTCTTTCTAAGGCATTGAAAATTCTGTGGGATGGAGAGACATGGTGATTTCTTGTGGAAATGCTACCTAATGTTTATCCTGAACTGATTCAAAACAAGCCATCCAAGCTCAAAGGAAAAGACTGCTCATCACTGGAAGTATTAAGTGGTCACGTGTGTACTCATCTTATGGGAGGAGATAAGTGTGCCCCGTGCTTCTGGAGGATGCACAGCCAAGAGTAATCCTCAGTGTCATAGTAAGCAAACTTCTGCTATGATTGCTATGGTGCTCTGGCATTTTAATAGCAACTGAAGAAGTAACCGGCTCAGGACCCATTCCTAGGAACAAAAATAAGCAAATACAGAATCACAGAATCACAGAATCACTAGGTTGGAAGAGACCTTCAAGATCATCGAGTCCAACCCATCCCAACACCTCAACTAAACTAAACTAAACCATGGCACTGAGTGCCACATCCAATCTCTTTTTAAACACGTCCAGGGATGGCGATTCTACCACCTCCCTGGGTAGACCATTCCAATATTTTATCACTCTTTCTGTAAAAAACTTTTTCCTAATATCCAACCTATATTTTCCTTGGCGCAA
>QWTY01020535.1:635-21650 GCA_008033365.1 Pseudorectes ferrugineus | reverse complement strand
TCATTGAGAGAGTCCTCAATGATTTTTGAATACTCTTTGAGTATTCTTGATGAATCCCATCAGGGCCAATGGACTTAGAGGGATCCAACTGAAACAGCAGATTGCACAGAAGTTCAGCGTTGACTGGGAGTTTTAATGGCCAGAATATTTTATTTTAACTTGAATTATACTATTTGCCATGATAGCAATTTTGAGATATTTATATAAAAATGTTCTGTGAAGTAATTTATTGAATATGCATCCTTTCAAATACATTTCTAAATTATTATTTGAACTCTAATTTTGAGGCTAACATGATTTTTCATTGCAAGATTAGCATTGCTGTTCAAAAATAAAGCAACTTTCAGTACACTGTCTACTTTAATAGATCTTTATTTTATTTTTTTTAATGAGCATTTGTTATTGATTGGCGTAGAAATAGCAAACTTCAACAGGTATATTTCCTACATTTAAAGCTACTCAGTAGTAGGAAAATCTGTTTAAATAGTTCAGCATATTTCTCAGCAAAAGAGCTTTTAAAATCTTTTGAAAAATGTTTGTACTTATGGCTCTTTAGTGACTAGGAAACAAATACAGACAACATTTTAGCTTCTAGAATGAAAATTGCCTTAAAACTTCATTAAATATTTATATTTGTCTGCTTGCCTTGCTGGAATTTTATGAATAAGCAAAAGCAGATCCTGAAGATTGTCATTCCACTGAACAATTTCATATAAGAAATAAATAAAAGTCTGAAAAGCTGGAGCATAATAGACAACTATTGCTCACAGTGTCTATATACTTATAATTGATCTCAAACCCACTTCTGTAATCTGAATAATATTAATCAGAATTACAAAAATAAAAGAATAAACCTTGCCTTGCCTACAGGTTTGAGTCTGAGTTATACATTAGTGATTATTTGGGAAATCATATCAAAGTGTTGGTTTTGTGGGTTTGGGAATTTTTTTGTAAGAGATGAAAGACAAGTATATTAATTCTATAATGAAATCATGTGAACCTCAATGGAAAGAATTAAATATGACTTTATCACACATCATTCTGAACCCCAGATTTCTAGAAAATAAAATTGTTTGTCTCACCTGCTTGTTTCCTTTTTCAAATGCTCTCTTTACTGTGTTCAGTGTACATTTATTTTCATATGGATATTTACTGAAATCTTATAGTTGTGGCAACAAAACTACTTAAAATAATTCAGATTTTATTTCAATGATTTTTTCTTTTGCTTAAGAAAAGGAGTAAAACACCCACCAAACCACACACACAAGACTGATCAAAACTGAATTTTAAACTTACAGAAAATGCTGAACATAGACAAATTACTTGGCTGTAGCTGCAAAAGCCCGTAGCCAGTCATAATGTTATTAATACCATAACTCATTGCTACTAAAGCAGCAAAATGTTGATTAACTGTAACCTTAGAAACCCACCCACATCTCCCTACATTTCCCCAGCTTAGCTACCTACAGAAACAAGCAGGTCACAAGTAGACCCTCCCATAATCATCAACACATTTTCCTTTTCATTCCATAACTCCCCCATAACCTGAAGTTTTGCTTGTATTTGAGTAACATCAATTCCTTAAAAATTATTCATAGGCAAAGATGTGCCTATGCCATAATAATGACAGCTTTTTTATCATGTGTAGTCTGATAAAATTACAGAAGGTGCATAAATACAGATTTGATCCTATTATTAATTATTCATAATTCTTTCATCTTCTTCTGTATTATTTTTCTTTCTAAATTTTATCTTATTTGTTTTAACTGACATGTGAAAGGGTAGGAAAGAGTTAAGACTCAACCTTCTTTTGAACATGTGTTTCTGGTTTATTTTCTTCTAAGCTTTGCCTGCTTAAATATCTTTTTTTGCAGAAAAAGTATTTTTATCTTGAAGGACTGATTGTACACAGATTATGCTTGTATTTTAGTGCTGTTACTAATAGATAGAAAAGGCAATACCTTATTTTACAAGGTATATTTAGTAGCTTTCATTTATTGTTTTCTATGAAGACATACCTTACGGAACACAGCCCAAAGAAAAGATCGTAATTCACAACATGACTTTTGGAGAACAAAATTATTTGACCATTTTAATCATCCAATACTGTTATTAAAATTGAGTAATATCTACAGCTACTTAGCTGAGGCAGACCTCCAACAAATATTGTTAGGACTATTTAGTTCTCCTTCCACTACACTGTGTCAGACACTGTGTGGAAAGATTTAAGTTAACTCTTTCAGCCTTCTTCCCACAGCTCTTCATTTTGAATGTTCTTACACACACTTGTTGTTTTATTTTCATTGTTGAAAACTGTTTACAAAAGAAATACTGAAAAAGATTTCAGGAGTGATATATTAGACAAATATGAATTCCAGATGATTTTTTAATTTCTTGACTCAGTTTCTTTTCTATGAGCTTTAGGCTACAATTCCAACATCAATGAATCTCAGTGAAAAGGAAAATTTACCCCTTCACAGACTCTCAAGTGTTTAATTATTGATTAGATGTTAATTTTAACTACTTTTCCAAAAGTTTCTAGTTTTGATCAACACAAGCTTTATATTACTGGATTACATTAGCATATGCAATTCATATAGTAAATATTAGTCCATCACATTCATACTGTTGTTTAATTATAATATAGTTATTTTGTTCTGAAAATTATTTCACATGACATAGGTTGTAACTAAAGACTACTGTGTACTGTAAAGTACTGAGCAACTATCAGAAGCTTCTAATAGAGGCATGGAGAGTCAAAATTGATTAATATCTTTGTATGAAATATGTTTACTTGTGTTAAGCAGGGAAAAGGAAAATTGGAGAGTTATCATACTATTAATTAAATTCCCACCAAAGATTTGGTTTAGCAACATTTACCTATAAAATAATAAACATACCACGTACTGATTAGCAATTGTTTCTCTTCTGACATGGCAATTAATTCTACTGGTTATATTGATAAAACTGAGTATACACTTAGGGGAAAAGGGAGGAAAAATTACTTTATTATTTTAAGTATGTCAGTAAAGAAACAAATATGGCTTCTGTAGGGTGATTATGAGTGCAGAAATGCCTCTGAAATTTGAATGCTATTCTTAGTAAACTCGTGGACCTGAATTCTCATTTTGGAAAGTAATAGAATAAGGACATATTTGGTGGAAGAGGCCTATAAAAATACTTCATATTGATAAATCATAATTAATAATTACAAGTATTTTTACAGCTAAAATAAAAAAACCTTACCTCTTTAACTATAGGTTAAATCTAGATATGCAGGCAGCTAAAGCAGAATAACTGATATCCTATAAGTCTGTTTTGGTTTACCTTATAATCTTTCATATAATGAGAAGCAATAAAAAAAGGAATATTTTCCAAATTATAATGGTTAAAGTCCTCATGTAAAGAAATTAAATGAGTAAACACAAGGTGCTGCCTCTGGTCCGGGGGAATCTCAGACATGAGTACAGACTGGGAGAAGAACTCATTGAGATCAGCCCTGCAGAGAAGGACTTGGGGGTTCTCACAGATGAAAAGCTGGACATGAGCCAACAGTGTGCGCTCACAGCCTGAAAGTGCAACTTCAAAGCATCTGGGGCTGCATCAAAAGAGAAGTGACCAGCAGGCTGAGGGAGGTGATTCTACCCTTCTACTCATGAAACTTCACCTGGAGTACTGCATCCAGGCCCAGGGTTGTCAGCACAAGAGAGATGTGGGCCTGTTAGTGGGCTCCAGAGGAGCACCATGAAGATCATCAGAAAGCTGGAGCACCTCTCCTGCAAATGCTGGTTGAGACACCTGGGGTTTTTCAGCGTGAAGAAGAGAAGGGTCCTGGGAACCTTCCAGCTCCTAAAGGAGGCCTACAGGAAAGCTGGAGAGGGACTTTTTGCATGGGTAGAGAGTGATAGGACAAGGCTAAACTAAAAAAAGAGAGATTTAGATTAGATGTTAGGAAGAAATTCTTTACTTGGAGGGTTGTAGGGCACTGGAACAACCAGAGAAGCTGTGGATGCCCCATTCTGGAAGTGTTCAAGGCAAGGTTGGATGGGTCCCTCAGCAACCTGATGTAGTGGGTGACATCCCTGCCCATGACAGGAGGGTTGCAACTAGATGATCTATAAGGTCCCTTCCAACTCAAGCCTTTCTGTGATTCTATGAGTAAGTGTTATACAAAATAACACCTTCAAGTACTGTGGCAAAAGAGGTAGAAATATGAATTAAACAGATGTCAACTCCTAGTAGTAGAGATTAACTACCACTGCACCTCTTTTCAAGAACACTAAACTTTAATTGGTGAGGGCAATGGTGCCTTTGAACTTTTAACAGCAGGCACTTGAACACATTAAAGAAGTAATTGACACCTGAGTTCAAAAGCTTTGCTGCCTGTTGTAAAACAGGCTTTGATCTTTAATAATTTTTCAGCCAAACAGCTCTCCTATTTTCTACACAATGCTAAAGAAAAAACATGAAATATAAAACTAGTGCTTCTATAAAAAAAAAAAGCTCAAAAACAATCATCTCTTTTAAACTGTTTTCTTCCTTATCCAAAACCTGAAGATGATAAAAAAATATCCCAACAAGCAAACAATCCAAACCCAAGAAACAAAAACATTTTTACAGTGGTATTTCTTTTGTTTCTTTCTGGTTCATTTGTTCACATGAGAAAACTAAAAATTATCTGGCTGATACTTCTGCTGAATAGTCAGTGTAAGTAAGATTCGTTGCAGTGGCAGGGCATCTCTATGATGAATGTTTGTGTTTCTCTCCTTACTTTCTTTTGAACTTGAATCTTTGGTTAAGGACAAATAATTACTTAAATAAATGATTAATTATTTATTTTTTAATTCTGAACCCTTAGTGAAGGTCAGATCGTTTGGATCTTTTCTGAACAAGTGTTTCTTTCACTGCTTTCCACCATTATAAAATCAAAACACTATATATCTCTTCTCATGAACACAGAGGTTTACCTTGGGAGTATGTATTCTTTTGTTTCCACCTTTAGTCCACATCAGGGAATACAGGTATAATGAGAAGACACTTCACGTGGACACTCAAGTATAAGACACCTCTGGGCTGGTATGCTTGCAGGGATTTGTCTTTTTTCCTCGTTTTTTTTTTTCTCCATTTTACTATATTCCTTTGTGAATTCTATTGGTAGTTTTAATGATTTTCCACATCTAGAGTTATATGCATCGTATTTGTAAATGTTGAACTCCAATGCTGAGTTCTTCTATCAAAGCTAACAGTGTTGATATCCCTACGCCACATATACGTATCTGAGGTAACTTTAATATAGCCACGATAATTTATCTAGCTTTTAATTTAAAACAACAGGAACACAGGAGGGCTGAGGTTAGGAGGGATATTGAGATCATATAATCTACCTGCCCTGATCAAAGCTGGAAGTGCAATGCTCTGTCCAATCAGGTTTTGTATATTTCCAGGGACGGAAACAATAATATGGACAACATGTTTCACTACCACTGTACACATAAATAAATAAAATAACCTTATATTTCCTGTGCTTCAGTTTCTACACATGGCTTTTTTTCCTTTCTCTATGTGCCATTGAGAAGTCTGGCTCTCTTTTTCACCAATCAGGTGAAATTTCCTGAAAATAAAATCCCATATTTTCACTATAGCATTCATACCATTAAAACAGCAGATTTCAAGACTAAAATTTTTGTTTATGGAACAGTTAATGACTATTTTTTTTTCTGCTGCTTATCTGCACTTATCATTAAAGGACCTTCTGTTAATGCTTTTTTTTTATTTTCCCATTCAGTCTTTAACTAGGCTTTAAATAATCAAATTAACTATACTTATATTCAGGTTAAAAAAAAAAAAAAAATCAGCAAAGGGAGAGTACTACACCAAGTTTCTTAGACCCCTGGATCCCTTTTGTTGTTTTTTATATAATTATTCAAATCATTTAGGTTGGAAAAAGCTTTTGCAATTGAGTCCCACAATTAACCTAATACTGCCTCATCCACCACTAAACCATGTCACTAAACACCACACCTACACATCTTTTAAAGACCTCCAGGGATGGTGACTCAACCACTTCCCTGAGCAGACAGTTCCAGTGCTTGATAACCCTTTCCATGAAGAAATTCTTCCTAATATCCAATCTAAACCTCCCTTGGTGCAACTTGAGATAATTTTCTTTAGTATAGTCACATGTTACTTGGGAGAGGAGACTGATGCCCACCTTGCTACAACCTCCTTTCAGGTGGTTGTAGAAAGTGATAAGGTCACCCCGAGCCTTCCTTTTCTCCAGCTTAAACAACCTCAGCTTCCTTAGCCACTCCTCATAGGGCTTACTCTCCAGATCCTTCACCAGCTCTGTTGCCCTCCTCTGTTCACATTCCACCACCTCAATGTCTTCGTTGTGGTGAGGGCTCAGAACTGGACACAGCACTCGAGGTTTGGCCTCACCAGTGCCGAGTACACAGAGGAAGAATCGCTTCCCCAGGCCTGCTGGACACACTATTCCTGACACAGGCCAGGATGCCATTGGCCTTCTTGGCCACCTGGACTCACTGCTGGCTCAAGATCAGTGGTTGTTGAACCAGCACCCCCAGGTCCTTTTCTACTAGGCCACTTTCAAGCCACTCTGCCCCCAGCCTGTGGCACTGCCTGCGGTTGTCGTGACCGAAGTGCAGGACTCGGCACTTGGCCTTGTTAAACCTCATACCACTGGCCCTGGCCCATTGATCCAGCCTGTCCAGAACTCTCTGCAGAGCCTTCCTACCCTCCAGCAGATCAACACTCCTGCCCAGCTTGGTGTCATCTGTAAACAGTGGGAGGGTGCACTTGATTCTGTCCTTCAGATCATTGATAAAGAAATTAAACAAGATTGTCCCAAATACTGAGCCCTGGGGAACACCACTGATGCTATGTTGTTTTGGAATACAAAGCAGAAAACGTGGTGAAAGAAAGGGTATTTCCTTTAATATGGTGGCTTTTAACTGTGTGGGACTGTCAAAGCAAGGCTAATGTAATATTTTCATAAGAAATTACAATCATTTTTTGTTGCTATGGGAACCTCTGTGGGGGTTTGGTTTTTGTTTGTTTGTTTTGAAGGTGTCAGTGAAACCAGTGTGACAAAACCAACCCTTTACCTGAAAAAAAAGGAGGCATTCTGAAAATATTTTACCAAAATCAAATTATTTTAAATAATAATGAATGTCACTGTACCAGTGGCAATGATGAAGCAATAAAATAGAAATAGAGACTAAAAGCTGTTAGGAGAAGCTGCACTGTGATACCAAGTAGTGGAGTATCCATTTCAGCTGTTAATCTGTCTTTCAAGCAAGAGAGCTATGTACTGCATCACCCTGCTGTGGACAGGGAATATGTTTGCGTATAAGCTGTTATGATGTGCTAGGAAGTGGCTGGGAAGATGCCGTTGCTCTCAGATCTCAAAAAGGAACTGACATGGTGATACCAGCATGTTTGGGCTGTCTGTCCAGGTGTTCTCATGTAGCCAGAGAGGAGACCCAGAACTGCTTCATTTCTGGTCCTCCTAACTGCCAAAGCAAGCCATATGTTTGTGTGGTATGGTTGGAAGAACATGCTTTCCTAATTTAGCCTGTGATGATCAAGCTCAGAGCTGTCAAACAGGTCCCCTGAAACATTACCAATCATATAATTTGCACATTTTACTGTTTTTTTTCCAATTTATTCACCCTGTTTTTCTTTAGTCTCATACCTCCCTTTCTCCCCAGCCCTTTAAGGCTGTGCGATGTTGATGTCCAGGTAGAGCATCTTGGTTGTTTTGCTGGCTTGTACCACTAGAGCGAGCCCTTTTCTTGTCTGTAGGTTGATATTTTGAACTCCTACTGGATCTTGTCCCACTTTTGCACACTTTTGATATCTACCTTTGAGGTCATGGTGCCAATGATATGCTATTTTACAATGTCCTACAGTCCTCAGCTGTTATACAAATTCCGTGAGTCGTATAAACTGTAAATGATGAATCTGATACAATCTGCCTGTCATATCCAGTGTTCACCAATGGTGACAGGTGCCACAGCTGCTGCAGAACAAGCATTTAGCTCTTTTTTATCTTTAACTAGAAACTGTCCTCTGAAATTCAGATTTATAAACTGATTAACAATGGAGTCACAGTAAGCATTTTGCATGGTCCTGCAGCTCTTACTTGCAGTTTATTCTTTATAGGTATTTCTTCTCATGTAATCATGGACTTCTGACATCTCTTAAGGAAAATAATGTGATTGCTGGAACGTCTTGATTAAGACAAAGGCCACTGGACATCCCAAAGCAAATCAGAGTGCAGGTGCTGACTCTGAAACAAGAAAAAAGAAAGAATGTTGTTAGATGGGTACTTAATTGTAAGCACATACATTCACAAACACACATCAGTGGTATGTCTGTGTATGCACCACATACATAGGTGAACACAATGTTCACCTTTAGATCCAAAAGACACCACAATAGCATGCAGAACCTACTGTCAGGGTTTCTATTAAAAGATTATTTAATGGCAGATGGAAAAAGGGACTGGTGCCCAAATGAACGGAGTGGTGAAGCCAGAAAAACCTTTACAAAAACTCGGTATTTTTGCCTTGATGTCATCCCAGAAATCTTTTGGCATCTCCAGACCTGCACTGCATATGCCCAATGTCACTACCATCCCACATGGGCCGAGAGGTTAAGTATTATCTTCATGCTGGAATTTGCTTGGGATGGACTAGGTGTTCTTGTAATTCACAACTAGAGCAGGGTGGATGGGCCAGGTGATGTCCAGAGGTCCCTTCCAACTTCAGCCATTCTGTAATTCTGAACACACTCAAAAGAGGTATCCAAGATTAGTGATATGAGATAGTATATGGTCTGTCCTCCTCACACAGCAGTTCCATGATTTGATCATTTTGTTTGGGACTTTTGGGACTAAGTCTAGGGCTTTGGTTTGGAGACAGAACAGTTGACAGACTCAGGTCTACAAAATTATTAGGGTGTTAGATAAAGTGAACAGGAGTTGTTATTCATCAAATATCATAATATTAAACCTAGAATAACCTCAATGAAAGCAGTTTAAAACAAATGAAAGAAAGTATTGCTTTACACAGCAGGTAATGAACTTTTGGAAATTGCTGTCATAGGAAATAACAGAGGCAGCCAGTGTCAGCAGGTTCAAATTCATGGGTGAATGAACAAATAAAGAACAAACGTAGACTGAAAGGAATGGGCAAAGAGAGACATGTTAGAAACCCTAATACAATAATCATGAACTCGGAGAAGAAATTATGGGAGTGCATCACAGACAGGGACCAGGCTTGTGTGCTCTACCTAGATATGTCTCTAATCATCCCTACGGGGACAGGTTTGTCTATACTCATCTCTCCAGGAAAGCACGACTTACATTATATTCTTATCATTGATCTCCTTTGAGAGTCATAGTTCCATTCCCAAAAGTTTTAGGAGAGGATCCAGCAAAAGATGTGATTAATAAATGTTAAAATAAAAGAGGGGAGGAAGAATGAGCATAACAGTGCAACAGAGGTTTAGAAGCAAAACATGTTTTTTCCACAATCTTTAAAAAAATATTATTTAGGTTATTAAATCCATGAAGAGAATTTTTTTTTTTTTTTTTGCTATAAATGACACGTGTCATTCTTGATTTGTGTTAGCCTCAGGAGGTCTGATATACGCAATCACAGCAGGACTAGGAAAAAGGAACTTTTTCACAGAAGAAATAAACAATTCTGGTAAGCTAGCTCAAAAGATAGCAGAGCAAGCTCAAGAGATAACAGAGCAAATACACTGCAATACCATACAAATAAAAATTGTTTAGTTTACCTAAAAAGTTCTTTAAAACATGATTTATTCTGTGTTTGGTTGGTTGGTTATTTTTTTCTCCCATGTTTATTTATATTTCTGCCGTATATATTTATATTTTTTATTTATTTATTTATATATATCACTAAGGGAATTTATATTATTTTATTTCTATAATGTAGAAAAATATATTTTAAAGGTTTTCTAAAATATAATTTTAAAAGGACATATGAAGATTTTTGTAGCACTAATTTAAGATGATAGGCAAAATTCACTGATGATTTCTTTCCTTGTGGCCATCCCAGGCTTATGCCTTAAAACCATTGCATTTATACTGTCATGCATTCTTTGGAAATATAATATGCAAATGAAAATTCTAATTTGCTAAGGACAGATGAAGGCTGAAAATTTTTGATTACTACCCTTAAGAAAGAAATGAGGAAAAAAAGGAAGTATACATAGCAGAAGAAATTCAGTCAAGTGCAAAGCACATATCAGGGGATAAAATGAAAGAAATAAGGATAACACTATTTTAAGGCAGAAAAGTCTTTTGAAGACAAAATGGGAGCAACTAGGACAATATTAAAAACATTATTTGAGTCTCTACACAAAAAATATTACAATGCTGATCCCCTATAGAGCAGTTTTTTAATATAATAACTAGCTTGATAGTAGTGAAATAGTAATGTAAAATAGGACAGGAGTTTGAAAACATATATACAAAATTAAAAATAATTTTCGGATTCAGTGAGCTGTGATGTCAGCTGTTTTGAGCACTTCTGGCAACCTGGCCTTATTGTTCCCTCAGTTTCCATATAGTATGATACATTTAAATCAAGAATTTATATCAAATATTTGCATGTATCATTTTAGCTTAAGAAAAGAACTAAATGGGTGGAATTTCTGTGATTTATGCTTACACTTCAGCTAAATTTTACATCAGTCAGTTTCACTGTATAACTCAGTCAAAGAGGAAATACTGAAAAAAAAAGTACAAACCAATGATGAAAAAATGTATTCTGGAAGACTTCTGGGGTTACTGTGTAAAGCAATATTTGCACTTCCACCATTAAACTAGGATCAGATCCAGTGAAATATTATGTATATACGGTTGGGCTGGTTTTTTTTTAGAAACATTATTAAATTTTATTTTAACCTATATTCCCCCTCCTCTCTCCAATTTATACATTTTCAATCTTTTTTTCTGCAGTAAGTGGTCTACCATTACGAATTTGGGTGCAGTTTACTGGATGCATTACTCACCTTGATTTCTCTAGTGAATGAGAATTTTAATAAATCTGATTTAGCTAGCTACCACAACCACATTTACATTTGCATCTGCTTTGTGCTGTCAAAGTGGTTTAACATAGCTGAAACATCCCAGTGAGTCTAACAATGTGTCTTTATTCACAACATAGCAAGCCTCAACCAGGCTGATGTCTCTGTGCAAAGCACTCTGAAAATATACAGGAGGTGATAATCCCAGCTCAGAGAATTTTGTAATGCAAAAGTCAAACCATAATATCAATATAAAACAAGAGAGCAGGAAGAAAAAGAAAAACTAATTTTTTTCCCTACATTATTTTTTAGCTTAATAAAATTAGAGCAGGTAAGTATGATACATGATATACATGCTCTGTACCTATATAAAAGGGCACAATTAAATGAAGTATAGGCTCCATTTGTTCGTTTTACTTTTCTTCATCTCCTATGTTTTTTTCAGCCATCAGCATATAAGTACCATGCCATGTACTGTAATAATATAATTCCTTCAGCATTTCTGTCTTATCTTGAAAAATGCAAGTTTCACTTTGCCTAGTAATTAATCTTTGAAGTTGTTGATAGCTCCTTGTACAGTATATTTACCAAATAATTGGAAAGCAGTTTTTAATGGGGTTGGAACTTGCCTTACAGCTAATCCAGGCATGGAAATAACAAAGAAAGAGGCTGAGTCCACAAAGTGAAGCTTTGTTGTCAAAAATACATTAATTTTCTTCTTGAATAGTGAAATTTCACCAGACATGGTACCTAGTTCAAAATGCCACCACATAAATAACAGTGTAATTAGTTAGAATCTGCTTCTATTATTACTGGATCTGAACAGACATTTTACCAATTTGCAATGAAATTTAAAATAAATAATAAAAAAGTTTTTTGTTTGTTTGTTTGTTTTTAATAATAGATTTCTTTCATGTTTATTTTTAAATGCTCAATTCAACTGAATTAAAAGTGAAGATTATTTATGCAGATTTTTTCATATCAAGAAAAGTAGAAAAACACTCAGAAAAGTCCTATCTCTTAGGTTGCTCTGAAAGGCACAGTGTATTTCTTAATCTCTCTATACGTCGCTGCTACACACCACAGACCTTCCTCCTGGCCACATTTCCAGCGTTCTCCATGCCCTAACAGTATATGACAAACAGGATATACTTGGCTCCTTTGTTGACTCTTTTCCCTTGGCACTCTCTCAGACTTCACTGGTTTCCTAAAACCTGTTAAGCGATGCTGCAGGTCTTACTGGCCCCTGTGTGTGATCTGCTCCCAGAGATACCGGGTGACATGAAAGAGGAGTGTTCCTGAAGCGCAGAGCTACGGCCCTTCTGGTGGGACTTCACCAGCTGTGACTTTTCAGGCACACACACTTTCCAATATCCATGCCATCCAGCCCAGGGGAAACTGTACAGCAGACCACAGGCCAGGCTTGGTAGTTCTGTTTGGCATGTTGGGTCAAAAAATCAGAAATACGTAGTTGTGCTCCACACAAAATAAAGTGAGATCTCAGCAGAGCAGTAGTGGCAGAGGACTCTGTATTGGGAACTGCTAAAGAGACTGTAAGGAGAACAAGGTCACATGAGCTTTCCCCCTGCAGATTGCCTATGGATTACCAGGTCTGAAATCTCCTGTGGGTGTATACCATATCTTTCAGTTACAAGCATAGCAAAAATGAAGCATGGGAGAAACCACCTTCGAAATTCACACTGAAGTTCCAGAAAATTTCTGCATTAAAATTACCTTATACTCTTAGGTTTTATTTTGTGTCTTTGAGGGAACAGATGTGTGTACATCCCCTCTTTTATAATTCAGTGTATTTAAGGTTATAAATTCTGAAACGTTCACTGAGATTAATATTTCTTAATGTATAGAGTTCTTTTTCATCATTTGCTTTCAAAAGATGATATCAAGAGAGAGTTGTGAAAGTAGCACTGACTTACAGCAGGAGGTGAGCTACTTTGGCAATGCCTCTCCCACCCCCCTCAATAGCAAAAAAACCTAAAAATCAGACAGGTTGGCAGAATGACTGAGAATCAACAGATTGGTGTTTCTCATCCTTTCTCTACCAGGCCCACATAAAATAGAGTGAAAAACTGGAATTATTCTTACATCTAAAATGTACACTTGCACAACACTGAAGTAAAGCCTGTACCCTGAAATTGAACAGTTACTGCAACAAAATGCTTGCAATTGTCCTTTCAGTATAAAGGAAAAAAATAGAGCACGAGAGGCTGCAAGGATTGTACTTCTATTTTTCCAAGTACAACCACTCAAACAACTCTGGTCTGGGAAATGAATATTTCAGAAAGAATACCTAGTAACATCAGAGACTGATGGAAGTGTATGAGTATGAGGAATAAAAAACCCAGTAACTCTGAATGCTACAGTAGAGTTGCTCTGCTCAGCAGGTAACTACTGAACTTTAGAGTACCATTCTCACAGCTCCCAAGTGACTCCTGACCAAGGGAGAGAAATCTGAGGGAAAATGTGAGACAGCGTCTTTTTGAGTCCAGAACAAAATGAAACAGGTAACTTGAAATAGACAACTTTCTCTTTTTCTAAAAGAGAATAATGCATTGAACACATGCTGGAATTAAAAACTAGACAAAAAAAAAATCCTAGAAAAATTACCTTTTCCTTTCTGAAGCCTTTCTTCCTTCTGTTTTGCTTCATTCCTCTGGCTTCCTCCTTAGACCTTTTTTGATATTTCACTTCAGTGTGATACCCTTGTCCTATAGGAACCTCTCAGTATTTCTCAGTCTTTTCTCATACTCTTCACTATTTTTAGTCCTCTGAATAGAGAAATGTGCGTCTAATTTGTCGGGAAGGTGTGGGTTCTTCAACTAGGACTAAAAGATAATTTTGCTAATTAAATTAGGTTAATCAAAAGTGTGAGTCTAAACATGCCCTCCTAGCTCCTTCTATATCTAATACTTTGCCAGTGCATTCCCTACTTGCTTAAATTATCTTGCCATCACTGCCTACATTCATATTTTTAGGGGGATCAATAAGCTCAACACTTACCTCAATGTTAAACAGACTTCTAATTCTTAGGCTACACTGTCTTTCAGAGTGATCTAAAGACTTCCCTCAAAACACTTCTAGTGCACTTTTTAAAGAATAAGTCTACCAGGAAAAAAAAAAAAGAAAAAAAGGAAATTCAGTAAATCCCATCCATTACCATGTGGTCAGAAAAATGCATTCTGCTTCACACCTGTACCTTCTATAGATTTTTTTTAAAACTACAGCACTCATCGTACCTTTGATGTTCAATATAATCCACAGCCTAATGGAAGCTGAGCTCTTTGGAAAACGCCACACAGAATAGAATTTTAGCCCTGCCCATACTGCTCTAGCCTTTGGTCCCCTGCGAGCAAACCTAGCACAAATGGCTACAGATTTGGGAAAAAGATAGTCTACAAGAACCTGGAGGAGCCCAAAGACACTTAGCTCTGCTGTCTGTGCCCTGCAGATCAAAGAATCAAAAAAAAAAAAAAAAAGCTATAAGTTATTTTAGCAACCTTTTTTTGGAAATTAAAGACACAAAATTTGAAGTGTATTTCAATTTAGAAGTTTGCAGCACAAAGACTTTCTAATTTTGTTTCTGAAATTTAAAAGGTAGAAAAAGCAACATAAATTAGAATTAATGTGTTTATTGAACCTGTTCTTACTGAGAGCCAAAAATTATGAGAGAGAAACTGATGAGTGTAAGTTGGCTGAAAACACATAATTGTTATGAACAATTTTATCCTTTATGTCCAGAGAGACACTGTTCATCAATTACTTATGAAAGTACTTAGTATTTTTATTGGAGAAGTGAAAAACTATGGCTTTTCTATTTGCAGGTGGAACTATTTGCTGCGTAGAATATTGCTGAACAGCAATGAAACTGATGTTATCTGCAAACTTGACAAGGACATATTCTTGTCACCTCCTCCAGATATAAATAAAATATCTCAAGCAGGACAGATCCGTGCTTTACCAGCCTTCAGGTAGTCTATGGCCCATTAAATGCCAACCATGTTTTCACCAGTGTTTGTCCTAACTAGACAACATACATTAAAGTAAAAATAAAACTAACAGCAGGAGACTTTGTGATCTTATTGGGTGAGTTGCACCAGACCTAGAGCTTGAAGTCAGTTAGAGGAGAAGGTTTGTGAGAAAACAGCATCTATGAAGTCCTGTTCAGCTATGGGTATATAACCCAATGGTAAAATGCTCATATAGAGCTATAAACATATTCTTACTTCTGGTTTTTCCTTCCATAAACCTTTTAAAATAGACCTCAGTGTGGGAGATAACCATTACATACAATGCCCTGTGAAACTGGGTAGTTTGATACTACCTCTCTTATCACCAACTTTATTTTACAGTACAATATACTCTGCCACTTACCTTTTTATAAGCAAGTTGCTTTTAAAGTATCTGCACATAATTTGGCATAATTTTTATGCAGTTCAGCACAATATGCTTCAATTGGCAGTCTTTGCTCTATGGAGATGACTTTAGTCTGAAATGTAATTACCACTAATCCCTGGAGGGTGTGGTCCTTCCAGGTCAAGGATAAAACTATTGGCATAAGAAGCAAGAAACCTGAATTAATTACAAGCAGGTTTTTTTAAGTTCTACGTTGCTAAACAGGCATCAGTATCTTGAACTGCTATTTATTGTTATCTCTGAATTGCAAATTCTAAATTTATCAAACTTGCAACTATTTTAAACAGTTTTTAATTTTAATAAGAATTTGATGCAATTGAAACACAGTTATTAAAAAACCCCAACAAACCCAAACAACAAAACACCACAAAAACCAAATCATTGTATATTACTAACAATGGAATAAAAATGTTAAGTCCGATTAGGTCTGTAACACTGCCAGAAAAAAAAAAAATAGTAGCCAAGGAGAGAAAAAAATCGAACTGTAACAGGTTTCCAGCCACTGATATTCTTTCAGCATACTGTGGTGGTGTCAAAGAATATGCAAAAGCTAAAGCAGTTTGAGATGATTCATTTAAACTAATGACACACATATACAGTGTTCATATCTAGGTCTAAATTACTTCATACGGTCCTTTTGATAGCGAGTGCGTACAAATAAATGTTCTTGGGATGTGATTTGTTCATGCTGTTTTGGATTTCTGTATTATGAGCTGTGTTTTTCTGCAGAGTGACCATCCTTTTTTCTACAAGGATACACTTCAGGGACTGGGTAAAACAGACTAACCTGGTTTTGTCCTTTTGTTGTTTCAATAGAAGATACTACAATATATGTAAAACCACAAATTAACACATTAAAAGTAATACAAATACCTGGACTTAAATTTTCAAAACCCACAGAGAAGATTTTGACATCCAACGCTTTAGATTAATTTGCCCTCTTTGAAAATGAGGTCTCTAAATCTACCCAAAAGGAAAATCATTCCATTATGTACTGCCAAGAAAAATATTTTTTTGGGTTATTATTTTAAGGCTGTCTGAGAAAGCAATAAATTGGATACAATCACAGTGAAAATATATAATATCACAGTAAGAATAGTATATATATTTTTAATTGAAGATATGCTTATTGTATGTCCCTCATTTTTGACTCACAAAAAGAAACAGTAATAATCTTAGGGTGTAGATAGGAATTTTTGTTAATTTGCATATCCAATAGGTCTCTTACTTACAGAAAAGACCCACCTTTATTCCTGAGAAACAGTATAGTCATTTTACTAAACATTTTTTATGTAGGCAGTGGATTCATCTCACCTATAATTTTCTATCTGTCTCAGCCATTCTCCTTCTAGTGGGTCTGTTCTTCCCATCACTGTTGCAACACTCAAAACTTTACACATATTGCATTTTATTTCTCCACTCATTGTTCCAGCTGTTGACTTCCAAGCACCTCTTTATATACACTCTGGGGTAGTTGAGAGTTTAATCTTCTCATCACAGCCCCATCCACGACTGTTCACATCCTTCTTGCTAATGAAACAAGCTAATCTCCTCGGTAGATGCAATGTTACCCTCAATTTAAAATTCTGAATACAAGCTGGAGAAGGGAAGTAAGAAACTCTGACAGACACTCACTTCCTCCACTGAGGCCCTTGTAGTTTGATCAGGGAAGCTGCAGCATTTGACGCAGAAACAGCCAGAGCCCATGAGAGATAACTGGAAAATATAATCCAGTTAAAGCCAATTTGTGTCACTTGAAATCACAGACACACTGGACCTTAAGAAATGCACATCTCAACACATGAGCCCTACATGTAAATGTAAGAGAATAAGAGATTGGCAAGGATATCAAGCATGAGGACAGGAGTATATATTGTAACATACTCTGTTAAGATTTTTGTTCTCTTATTGGCACATTTTAGAATGAAACAGGGACTGCTCTGAAGTGAACAGTAATCTTATTCCTATTGAACATAACAGAACATTAAACACATTGATTATTTTCAACAAGCAAGCTCACTTCAAACTAACAGCTCATAAAGATGAGGATTTCAACATGCTCCTCTGGAAATTGAAGAAAACACTGAAAGCGTAAAAACATTTAAGCATGTTTTTAGGTACTGTCCTCTGAAGGAATGAGCTGAATGCTAAACTACTTCTTCCAATTATTGTTTGAACTGTGTTAGCAGATGGTAGCTCCCATTCATTGATCTTCAATGTGCTGTGATATGGTAGCAAAAATATGACAGAATCCTAGTCCTAAAGAGGTTGTAATGTAAACAAAGTGACACAAAGGGGAAAAATGTCAGAGAAAAGGAATCTTCGTCAGATCAGGAATTTATGTTTATGAACCACAGAACTACAGTCTTCTGGTTCTCTGGTTAGTTCCTAGAAAACAATAATATTTCTAGCTCAATAATCCCCCTCACAAAAAAAAAAAAAAAGAATTGAAAGGGCAATATCTGGAAAGACTGATTGTCAAACAGGGCTCCTAGACAGGAGCAAGACATTACATTTGAGATTTATTTAGAGGGAAAAAAAAAGGTGATGGAAGTATTAAAACATTATTAATTCGACTAAGTGACCATATTCCTCATCTTAGACCTCACTATTTACAAGAGTTTTGAATAAGCTCCCTACCCTCAGTTCTTGCCTTACCCCAAAAATTTTACTTCACAGCTAATGTTCAGTGTGAGCTAAACTTCTCTTGGTAAACAGATAACATGACAACATTATGCTAAGTAGTTCTTCATGGAGAAACTATTTCAGAAACTGGATTTTGTACAAATTCAGTGTTTATCAGGATTCAGCATTAGGTATTCTGAAGACTGAATGCAGAGGGAACAACAATTATAATCTCATCAATAGAAGAATCAGAATTATTATCTGTATGTGGTTAAAAAAATCTTTTACATATTGTGTGGACAATTTGGTATTCCTCTACTTTGTGTTAGCTCTATGTCTTAGAAAACTTGCCAAGTAATGAAATACTGGCATTTGCAAGAGTGGTTGGATATCTGGCAAACTGCATATGTTTGAAGAATTTGATTCAGCTTTAACTTGCAGCTGCTGCTTATACAATCATTCTGCTGTGTTTGTAGGTCTCTGATGTATGCAAAAGACTGATTATAGTTTGGCACAGCTCCTGGTGGTTTAACCAGGGGGACATTTCCCTTAATCTCACCTGGCAGTGAAGTTGAAAATGAGCCACAATATTTGAGTCTTAGCAACAGTGGTTTGTAATCAGCGATTCCAATTATGGGATGAGGGAATACTAATTGACCGCCAGCTGTCAGAGCAAATGGGCAAGAGAAAGTTATTAACTTTCTGTCTTGACCCTCAAAAATGTAATAGAACAGATACAGGTAATTTTTTTTTGTTCTCTTTTGGAAATAAGAAAACAAGATTAAAATGGTCTTTCTTGTTTGGTCAAGAGAAGATTAAAATTTAGTTTATCTGAAAAAATATTTGGGAGGGACTGAATATCACTGTGGAAGGTCAAGAACCACCACCCAAAATCCTTTCTTAACTATTAGATGTGTAAAAGCCCTTTACTTATATTTTGAATACAGTAGCTTTACATAGAGGTACTTACATCACATTCCTAATGGGAAAAATATATAAATATGTCAATGAGTAGTTAAGAGAAAATAGAATATATCACCATGAATTTTCAAAATAACTTGATCTGGTGTGTGAATCAAAAGTACTCATTTTCTTTCCACTATCAAGTTTTATGACCATGAATTACTCACCTCAGTGCCTTAAGTCTGTTTATAGCATGAAACTTCTTTTATGTATGCCTGTCTGATTACCTAAGCAATTTATGTTTTCTATTTTTTTTTGTTCTGAAACTATCTCAAATTATTTTCCAAATTAGTAATTTTGACTGATATCAAATTGTATCTCCTTTAGTTATTATATTGCCTCATGGTGTTTTTAGTTCCCACACCTACTCTTAGGATAAGATCTCCTGCACAAGGTGCCAAATGCCTTTCCTGTGATACACCAAAATATGTCTTCATAGAGTAAGCCAAAACTTTGCCTCCTGAATATATAGTTCTTACAAATAAGTTCAACCCGCTAAGAATGGAGATTTGAGCTACAGTTTCCAACAAATCCCAAACAAACAAACAAAAATGCTTCTCATTGTCGCAATGCCTGAAATCACTCAGTTGTTTTAATAACTGGAGTTAATTTGGTTTGATGCAAAATTAGCACGAAATGGTCCCATGGGGTAATTGTACAAAGAATGATGATAACACTGCATAAAGGGGAAGTAGAAATGGCTTAACTTAACTGTTTTGATGGAAGAGTTTCTCGAAAAAAAAAGCCACCACCATTTAAAGTACTTTTTCTCCTTTAAAAAATTTGTAACATAAGAGTTGTCACACAGACTGTTCTACAGTTTTCTGAAAAACAAACATTGAAAGAGAATATACAAATTGTCGTTAAAACCACACAATGATAGCTATATCTTGCCCATAAATAAAGGGATTCAGATGGTGATTTGTGTTTATGACACAGAAATAAAAAGGTAACAGCAGAAGTAAGAAGGAAAAGAGGTGAATACTTGATGATTTTATATTGTGGGAAAGACTAAAATATTATTCAATATTGTTATTCCTCTTGCCAGTACATGCAATGGGTTTTTGCATCCTCCAATGAACACAAATCTTTGGATAGGTGTACAGCTATGCAAAATTAAGCAGGATATGTAGGCCCTCTTAAAAAAAGAAGTCGGCAAGTGTCAGACACTGGAAAGAGTAATCTGTCTTGAGACAGCTTGGAGTGTGTGTGATAGCGGGTGGGTCAGGCCTTTCTCTGGTGAGGTGGTGCCCTGCCCCCCACGCCACCCAACCAAGCAGTGTCTGTCAACCAGAGCACACTGGAAGCAGTCCCCCAGTATCGTCTAACCCAGCCTCTGAGTGGCCAAGTGACCAGAAGTCCCACCTGGGAGAAAGGCCCATGATGGGACAAGAGTTTAAGAAGCCTGACCGCAAGGCAAGCATGTTGATTTTTAACCCTACCTTCATCTTGATGTTTTCCATCCATTACATCCCTGGAATCCAGGAATTGGTAGCTATATGTCTATTTTTCTATGTCTTTCCTGTCTTCCTGGTTTTCTCCCTTTCTTCTCCTTCTAACTCTCTTTTCATGGAAAATAACATAGAATAGGTTTAAAGGTTGCTAAGTTTCATGGGCTAAGCCAATACTGTGATAAGTGTTTTATGTTGTACTAAATCTTTTGCCAAAGCTCCTTGATTTTCCATAGTTTGCAAGTAAACTTTTGTGTGATTTTTACCTCTTGAGAATACCTGGTCAGTATTTCTCCCGTGCGCCTGCCCAGAGCAACAGAACCTTGGTTTAGGCCATACATTAAGTCTCCAGGGTGTAACAACAAGCTATTGGTGAGGATCTAGGGAAATAGGGTACAGAAGGAAATTCAGCTTTTCCAAGCTCTTTGTTATGATCCCCCTTCTTTCTTTTCTTTTTTTTTTT
>QWTY01020531.1:0-35939 GCA_008033365.1 Pseudorectes ferrugineus | reverse complement strand
TCTCCCCTCCTTTTTTTTTTTTTTGTAAAGAGGGTTTACTTTTAAATAGATGGGCAAGATTATCAAGTGTTAAGACTGTTAAGTAACTCTTCTGATATCCACCCTGATACCCAGCTTGTGGTAGCCAAGAAGCTGGCCCAAATTAAGAATATGGAAAATCTACAACCGTTCTCATCAAATTACTCAATGTGTTATGTGCAAGGTTGCTTCCTGATCATTACAAAAGCTTTCTTTTTTTAATTTTTATTTTTTAATCAGTTTTGGCACATTTTCCTCTCTGGTTAACCCACCTCTTACTGTGATGAAAAGGGCATTCTCCTCTGCTGGAAGAGTGATATGATGAGGAAACCACTTCTGCAGGAGACAAGCTTGTGGTCAATTTTCTCCCCGTGTACAGAGCAAAGAAAAAGCTTTCTGTAAAGGAGAATTTAAAATAAGGTTTTCATGAATCATTGTTTGCTGGACATGCCAGGGAAACCTAAATTAAGGAAGACATCCTTTCACTTATTTAAGGAAAACCACAGTTCATAATTCTTTCAGGAACACACAATGGCAAACTTTGTACGACTTAGATACTGAAAGCCAAGCCAGATTAGATTAAAAACTGGCTAGCTGTATTTTATAATTCTCCAGGAAGAGGTTTTTTTATGAGAATTGGAGGGGAAAAAAATTAACTGCAGTAGAACTGATCAGGAATTTTTGACTGCATGGATTTTCATTGGAAAAGTTAAATGTTCAAAACCTAACTTTTTATAGAAATTTGAAAGTTGCAAAGGAATTACTTTTGGAAAGCTTCATGGTGTCAGAAAAGGATTTCAGGGTTTGCTATAATTAGACAAAAACTGCAGAGATCAAGAGTCTGGCCAATGTCCCATTGCCCTGAGGCACAGGATAACAGGCTTCCAATGTAAAACTTGTATGACATGAAACATGAACACAGATTTGCTATATTCCAGGTTAATGTCCTAATGAAAGGGTACATATTTAATGTTGCTTTTTTTTTCCTGAAACAATGTTGTTATTACTACAAGCTTAATTACACAGCTGGTGCTAAATAGTCTGATGGTGTGACATTCACCAGGAATACGGGAGGCTGAGAAGCAGTTCCCAGCTCCATGAAGGCCAGAACACTAACTTTCTCTCCTCTGTTTCATAAAAAGGCAGGGAGGTACCCTAATTAATCAAATAGTCATTATTACCAATTACTAATAGCGTAAGTGAAGTTGTTACTATGTCCAAGACATCTCTAAATTTCCTTAACTCACTAGCTTATATCTTCTTACAATAAACTGGTCTTTCACCATTCCTGACGCTTTGTTTTTCTGAGAAACTTATTATTTCTTTGTTTTTGCTGTGAAACGTTAAGAAAGGTGAACATAGAAATCTGAGGGAAAGATGTTTACCAAAAAAAAACCAAGATCCGAAGGATTATGTCCTGAGAACTTGTGTTTCACTTACATCTAGATCTGGAACCAAACTTTGTAGGAACTCCTGGAGTAATGAATTATAAAGCCCTCAATGATGAATCTAAAGCTTTCAAATTAAGGGTGTTTTAAATTTGAGTTGATATTATAGCAATGCTATCAGAAGTCTCGGAAATATTTGGAACATTATAGACCATGAATAAAGTGAAGCTAATTTTGCATTTGAACAGTATTCAAATATATTGTTATTTCAGTTACATTTGAACTTCATAATCATCATCTGAATCAGAAACAGTTATTCAGGAAAGACTGGCAGGACATGAAATAAAACAAACGAATCCCATCATTAAGTTTTGATGATTCATTATAATCCTTTATTAGCTCATCCCTTAACTCCAACTAACTCCAACTCAGTATTGTTCCCTGAACTGGAATAAAATTCTGAAAAATTTAGAAATGTTACTAGCATTTTACTTAGGTAAAGATTGGACCAAATTTTATTTTCATTGAATACATTGAGTTCATTCATGTCTATTACTAAGAAATAGAGAACATGCAAGTCCATATGGATGAGAAGCAAAGGGGTCAGACACTTCCAGCTTCATTACTCAACCTCAAAAAATACAGTACACTTCTAGATACTTTCCTCTGAACATTCTCGATTGGCAAACAGATTAAGTTTTAGAGAGACAGTCCCGTACACTAAATGAATCAGGTGCAAAATTTGGGTTATTACATCTACATCCAATACACATCCATACTGGGGTGTAAGAGAAAAAATATTTGCAGAGAAAATTAATTGAACTCTTGATACGGAGAGAGAAAATGAGGGTGTTGAGCAAGCCTATTTTAGTGCTCAAGTCAAAGCAAGTTAAATACATGCTGAGAATAATAACAACTCTATTCTAGGCTTGACTGTGATAGTCAATTAGCCAGTTGGAGAGAAAAGGGCAGTTATTATAGGAGTGGAATATTAGCAGAAGGAAAGTGATAAAGGCTGTCAGCTCTGTGAGTTACAGATGGTGACATGAAAGTTAGCTCCTGCAGAACTATAATCAGGGAACATAAAAATGTTTGTATATGCCATGAAATAACATCTCTTTTTCAGTCCATGCTTTTTAGAGACACCACAAAAACTAATACCAAAGCCATCTTGTGCAGATGTTTTAAGTATGAAGAGGTTGAAGAAAGCCTAATTACTTTGAAGAGGTTTTCTTCCATAGTCCTTTACTGACTGTCTATGTGAGCTCATTTGAATGCATAGCTCTAGTTTCACAGATGATGTTGGATGTATTAGCTGAAGAATGTTGCATTCTGGCATGCACAGGTTTAAATCTGCTGGATTTAAATAGTTCTTTCAGCATTGGGAGCATTTTCTTCAGGGTCTGTAGACAGATAATGGCAGGATTTGCTTATACAGAAACTAAGAAACAGTCCTGAGATATCATAAGACTTTCATCATACAGATTGAGCTCTTTGCTAGGAAATCATGATTTTCCAAATTCTTTTAGGCATTATGGTAAGCGCTGGATTTCTCTATGGAAACACTTTTGAATTCCACTAAAGCTGGTTCACAGCACTGAATCAGGTTTCAAATTGTACCTAGATATAATCACTAAAATTAAAAGTTGAATTCATAACTAAGGGGTAGAACAACTTCACAACAAATAAAGACCACAGAAACCAAGATGATGCAATCAAATTTCTGCTGGCGATGTAGCAATCTTTCTGCAGTTCTTTCCATACTAGTTTATATCATCCAGCTCCTGGGAAATAAGGTGCTTCCTGACAATTGAAGATCATTAACACTTTGAAAACAAACACATGGGTTTCTGTAGATTCTTGTTAGCATAATATTAAGGCTCTTGCTTTATGGGAATAAATTTTGATCTAACTTCAGACAGGGAGGCACTTAAATGTGTCTTTTTAGCTCAAAAGAGACAAATGCTTAGTTTATATCACATCATAAAGAAATCAGGGTAACGAAGAAAAGAGAGACAAGAATGACATTAATCTAAATTTGGTTATCTGTAGTGGAAGATGTCTATATCTAAGCTAATAACCTCCTCAAGCTCCTTTTAACATAAATGAAGAGGAAATAGGTAATTTTGGTACTCTAAACAATTACCTGAGATGTCAATGCTTACAGTGTAAATGTTTATTTTTATTTAGGTGAATTCTACTCTGAATTGCTTTAACATGTAACATTTAAATGATGACATCATGCCCCTAAGTCTGAGTTGATTTCTGTGGCTTCAAATCAGCAATGTACTTAAACAGTATCCTAATTTTAAGCATATAAATAGTCCTATTGAAGTCAGTGGGTTATTCACATAGCAAAGGTACGTTCCAGTGCTTTGCCAATGTGAGTAATGTGCCACATGTGTTTTTCTTGCAATAACTCTGCTACATCACTTTACCTTTGGGCAGTAATTTCACTGTACAGTGGAATGAATGTTGTCAGAAAGCTCTCTTAAATTTTTAAGATTTTGACATTTTTAGAGCAGATGCTGGTAAATTTATAAGGTTTGTATTCTTTCCTATGCTTCATAATACCACTAAAATCCAATAAAATATAATTCAATGTTTTGACTACTGCATTAACTGAACACTAATGTTGTTTCCATCTCTTAGGGTCCAAAATATAATTAGAGACATGCTAACTTTTATTTTCCATGTTTCATGTAAAAAAGATGAGACCAAATAGTAATATAAGTCACCAAAGCAGTAAAGGTCTTTTTAGCTGTGTAACAGTTAGACACCTCAACATAACCATCAGTCATCTATGTAATTTCTAATCCTTAAAAACATAGATGGCCCTAACAAGTTCTGAGGGTATCTAAATTTTTCAATTGTTTTGTAACTGTCCTTCACATACAGTTTATAGGATTTCATTGAATGAGTGTAGTTTAAACTGTAAATGATTTACCTGGATCAGATTCTCATTTCAGCTGCAAGAGGAGGGCTGGGTTATAGTGAACTGCAGCCTGAAGCTGGAAATTGTGAGGAAGGAAATCTTGCCACTGAGGTGTTTGGTGCTGTATTTCTATCTCAGTGGGCATCTGACCAGAATACGATATTCTGGGCTCAGCAGCAGCCCTGGCCCCTTGGACCATGATGGAGGAGCACTGCCAAGAACAGGGCATCCCATCCCCACTGCTGCAAGGGAAGTGCAAGCCGTTCAGCTGGGTGCAAATTAAACATGTGCCTTAGGTTTCTGATGATCTCCCAACACAGCCTGTAGGCTAAAAGCTTGGCCTCTTCTCCACCAGGTAATGAACAATGTTTGGCTTGTAGTTAACTTCCATATCAGTCAGCTACTCAGTATATCGAGATCTTCCCAAACAGGCCTCCCTGTAAACTATTTTTATACCAAGATATCCTGTAGCAGTCTTTATAAAAATAAATGAACTAGTGACATTAAGCTGAAAGGTAAGCAAAGGTGTTGAGTGTTAAACATATTAAGAGCAGGGGAAAAATCTGTTAATCGTTTTATTAATGTTTTCTTTTCTGCCGAAATCCTTGAAAATGCTTGTAATTCTTTGCAGCTGACAGGCTGCTGATTTTGCAGAAAGAAGAGGTTTTTGAGTCCCTTAACTCCAAGTCACAGTTGTTCCTTGTTTTGACTGTTGAAGAATTAGTTCTATAACCTCCCAAATAGTAAGTGCCTGTGTTCTTAGAGTTTAAGCATAAGAAGGTCTGCATCTGAGAATAATTATAGTTAAGCAAACACTTCGTTGAAACACAAGCTTAATGAGTTGCACTGAAGCAGTGTAAGGGACTGTCAAAGTCATTTTGCTGCTGTATGGATTTTTACAATGCTGTTACTTCTCTTATTTGAAGGATTCCCCTCTTTCACATGCACTAAGTGACATTCAAGAATTCCCAGGCTTGTGGGAAGTGGCAGCAGGGGTGAGGCTTTGAGTCGATGATCTATTCTGTCCTTTTACCATGTCCATGGTAAAATCCATGAGGCCCAGTCCCAAACTGTGCACTCTGTCTAGCACTGGTGCTCTCTTGAGGATTGTCATTGTGGCTGACAGGTTTTCAAAACTCTGATGGGGAACCTTCCACCAGCCTTCAGTTGTGCCAGAAAGGTTTAGATTGGATATTAGGAAAAATTTCTTCACCAAAAGGGTTGTCAAGCATTGGAACAGGCTGCCCAGGGGAGTGGTTGAGTCACCATCCCTGGAGGTATTTAAAAGATCTGTAGATGTGGCACTTACGGACATGGTTTAGTGGGGGACCTTCCAGTGCTGGGTTAATGGTAGGACTTGATGATTTTAGAGGTCTTTTCCAACCTAAATGATTCTATAATTCTATGATTCTATGACTTTTAGTCTTTCCTCTGATTCATGTCTCCAAGCAGACTGGATATCCCCCACTTTGAGAGGATATACCCCACAGGCCCAAGTCCACCAAGACACCTCCTGCAAGATGTGCTGCAGACCCACAGCTTTCTCAGCTAAGCCAGTGGGTTCCTGTGCCCTTGCTCGCTGTTCAGAGCACATGGGTCACCAGCCTGGCCACAAATGGAAACAGGGACACAATCTCTCTGCAGTTAAGGCATAGAAAGTTGTAGAGGGACACTATTCCTGCCAAATCTCTGAGGCTTTTTTGGCTTTCTAAGCAGTGTGCTGAATCACCTGATGTTCCTGCTCTAGTCAGACACCTAGACTGGGCTTGTCACCACCCCAGGTCTGAGTAGCAGCTGGCTTTGTGTGACCTGCAGGTAACAAAAGCCATTCGCCCTTTTGCATGGTCATACTGATCTCCACCACTGAGTCTTCTCCCCTTCGATGCTCTTATCCTCTCCTTTCCCTTCACCTTCCAAGGCAGTGAAAGGTGTAGTGACAGCTCAAAAGTGAGTAAGGGAATGTATCTTTCCCTTCCTACCAAGAGTTATTGCTTGGTGGACCTGGCAGTGTAAGGGTAATGGTTGGATACAATGATCTCAGAGTAGTTTTCCAACCTTAATGATACAATGATTCTATAAGAACAAGAAATTGCATTTAAATACTCACAGTAAAAATTAGTTTGATAAATTTATGTTATATTTTTGAATACTCTGGGTCTTGTTTTGATTTTCTTCATATTTATATCATAATAAATACATATTCAAATTTTGCCATGTGTGTTTTTGCTGAAGTGCTAGGCAGATTGAGGTTCCTATACAAAAACACCCATGACATTTCTCATTGTCTAATATTTTATGCTGACAGAATCACTCTGGCAGCCTTTTTTTTGTGGACCAACTCCTTCCAGAGACACTGAGAGAACAGTCTCCAGGGTTTCAGGTTACAGAAATCTGGAATCGCTGTATCACACAAAGAGCATTCGAACACTTCTCATGTTGTATGAAAAGCAGAGGCCCTTAACATACTATACTTGAATGAGAAAAAGTTAGATAGGCCTCAGCCTTCCTGATTATAAAATAAGCAAACAAAAAAAAAAGTCAAAATGAAAAACTATTGTCAAATCATGTTTATTGTGCAGTGTGAGCACGCTTTTCATATTTATCTGAGGACAATGTTATACTTGGATAATGAACAGTGTTAAAACTTTTTAAAGGCAGGATAACACAATAAGGTCAAGTAGTTAGAAAAATGAGGAATTTTGTTTTCTTTTGTCCTCTAATTTCTATGAACCATGTACAACTGTTAACCTTTCAAATGTACTATGGTCTATCATGCATTTTTCTTGGCTCTGTCCTCACTCTTGCAATCTGAACATTATGTTATTCTGTGAATCAGCGGTGAATAGGCCCTATTATCAGAGACCATGGTCTGGACTTAATGAAATAAATGATGAAATGAATTATGGGATTGAAACAGACTTGCACCATCTTTTTTAGGCTGTTTTTCTAACTTTTCTAATGTAAATTATTTTTATTTCTTCTGAATCAAACATCATTATGTATTATGCAGACGCAGATAAAACATATACCTTATACCAGAAAAGCAGTGTTTCCAAAAAATCATTTTTTTTGCTACTTAAAGTATAATTACCTGGTCAGTCTTAAATACCACATTCGCTACAATCTCTTCTACACTCCCAATTTTCAGAGAAATTACTGGGTTAATTCAGGTCAATGCCTTTAAATTAAATCTGAGAGCAACAGGAACAGAGAAGAAGTAAACAAGAATAAAGTACAAAGCAGACAGTTACAGCAACATATAGGAATTATGTAGGGTTTGCCAGAAATTCCAATCTCATGTGGAGACAGGAAGAATTACTGCAGGGTACATATCCTCACATGGAGAAGAATGGAATAGAGAGTTCTTATTTCCAGCAAAGAAGAGTGGAAGACTGATACTAAAAAAAATAAATCTATTTTAACCCAGGATTGAACAAAGAGATGATCAAAGCTTCCATCAGCCGTGAGACAGTGACTGCACAGTTTTAGGACCATGCCATCATACCAGTCCTGCACCTGTTTTAACCCCAACTTCTTTGTTATTCCCATGCAATCTCCCTGTGCCCTGTGGAATTCATGTTTGTTTTCATGGCTAACGGGCATGGGTAAAAGCCAAACTCTGCTTCAGTTTATGTTGGCATCTCTCCACTTTTCAATGAGAATGCAAAATCACTAATAATCTTCTTATGACCTTTCTGTATTTCACTGGACTTTCGCAGCTGAGAACCTTTGCAACTGGTATTATGGACTGAGAAGGATTTAGAAATTCTAGTTTCTCCTTGTAACAGGACAAAGGAGTGAAGGTGGGTTTTCCCTGTGGAAAGCATCATGCACAGGATGGTTAACCTTGACAAAAAACCAAAACAAAAACGTGGATGTTAGTGGTATAAAAGACATGAGCTGGGAGATGAGCCCAGCTTAGAAATAATTATTCCTTTGCAGAGCAGATTGGGCTCAGTTTGTGCTTAGTTAATAGAGATCCTCTCAAGAGGTGGCATTAGTGACACTGAGACATCAAACACCGCCAAAATTAATGTAAAAAGCTCTCAACATGCAGTTAGAACATTCGTAATTTCAGCACAGTGTTACCTCACTGGTTGCAGGGTATTTTGGGGCTACACATTGCCTGTCTCTATTTAGTTATACCAAGTTCAGAGTGACATATGCAATGTATATTCTTGTCCTTCTAAAACTTAAGTAGTATATAATGACTGCTGGAAACAACATCCAATCAGTCCAGAGAGGGCTATGCCTTTTTGATAACTCCTGCAAAACCTTTGGGAGTGCTTTGTTTCTCAAACATAGACTGAATTTTAAATTTAGAAAACGATCCCTGTCGTGTTAACACTTTTTGATGTGTTTCCAGTGAGTTCAGGCAGCTTTGAGTAAAGCTTCTGAGGGGAAATGTTGGCTATCCTTTTAAATCTGAAGAAATATGCGAAACAGATGAAAGAATCAGAAAAAAAGATGCAGTTCCTTGAAATGGAAGGGGATAGAAGTGCCTCTCTGGTATCAAGAACGGGTTGGTTGTGAATTGAACCTAAACATAAGGTGCAGCCACATCTGTTTTGGATAGTGGGCTTTAAATGACCCAGGTATCAAGGCTACAAGTGGCACCTTATTGAGTTAGTTCTTTGTCTGCCTTTTGTTTACAGAGATTCCTTATAACTTTACCACCAGTTGGGTGCAGACTTATATCAGTCTCGGGCATGTATTCTTACTCAGACACAGAATGCAAATGCCTTGATAGATGGTTCCTGCAAGATTTGGGATGAGGAGACTGCAATAGGGTTTATCTTTCCCCAGTCTTCTCCTTTCTAGACTGAATATATTTGGTATATTTTCCCTAATACTGTTTTAATCTAAGTATCTTTTTATCTGTCTTCTGCTAATTTTGACCCTATCCAGTTGGGTACCTTGTTTTTATAGCAGTGTAGTCAAAACTGGACTTCAGCTGAGGCCTCATGTGTGCAGGATAAAGAATAACTACCTCCTCTGTGTTACTCCACAGCCTATTGCTTGTTAATAGAATCACATTTTTCACCTGGACTTAGTTTGTGATCCGCTCTAACCTCCCTGCCTCAACCTTTTCTTTTTCCTAGAATGCTGCCTAGCTAGTTATTCCTGATTTTCTGTTTGTGTGTTCAATTTCCTCTCTCAACTGCTGCTCTTTTTTAAATTTCCATTTCATCGTGTTGCTTTTGGATCATTCCTCCAATTTGTCAGGATTGGCTTGAACAGCAACCACAGCCTCCAATGTGCTTCCAGCTCTGTGTGACTTACAAATGGCACAAGTAGTCTCTGTACTGTCATTCATGTATTTAATGAAAGCAAGGAATAGAAGAAGGTGCTGCAGAAATGTGTTGCCAATTTGTGAGAGAAATGTTGACAACTTCTCTTTGAGTATTTTTTTTTCAATCACTTGTGCATTTATCATAGAGTCATTTGTTCAAGATAGTATTTCCTTCTTTGGCTGAGGAGAATATCATGCAACACCATGTCAAAAAAGCTTACCAGACCCAACTGGAAGAGGTTACTGTTTTCAGGATATCCAGCAGACCCTTCCAAAGGGAAAGCAGGTAAAACAGTGTTTTATACCTTGTATTTGCTCTCCATTTGTTTCTTTTTTCCCTCATTTATGCCATCTGCCTGTTTCTTTCCCTCCTCTCACAACTCAGTGGGCTGCACTGTACTGCAAATGCTCCTGTGGACTTCAGGGAGATGGGTACCTTGGCATGTTTTGCAAGAGCCTTGAGCAAACTGTAATGTAGAGAATCATGAGTAAGCAACTTCTGCAATTGCCCAGAGAAATGTGCCTGTGTGAGTGTTTAAAGGGAAAGCAGACTAAGAAAAAAAAACACTATGCAAAACAAATGTTTCTTGATATTTAGGAATATTTGCTTTTGATTTTTGCATTATTGTGTGGCATGTTTATATTTCATCCAGTATATCATATTTACTACTGATTAAACTGTTTCCTAAAAGTTGTCTCACTCCTATGTCATTCTCCCCGTCCAAGAGCAAAAGGAAAGGTGACATTCAGTGAGATGAAGTGTCAAACGTGCATCTGATGCAGAAGAGATGCTTTCTGCAGAATATGAGATGATTCTGTGGAAACTGCTGCCACAGGTCACAGTGACCAAGGCTGTTGTGGGCTATTTGACACATAGATGAGTAACGAGGAGACAAATTTAATATGAATGGTGATAGACAGCAGTTTTGAAAAAACTAATTAATGTCCCAAGATTTGGAAAAAAATATTAGTCTAGGAATTTAAGAAAGAGCAGACTACTGCTGACTAGAGAGATGTCAAACTGTAGCTCTGGTTTAGATGGACTTTGCTTCAGAGCTGGTATGACAATTCTGCTTCAAAGTCCCCCATTTAGCACCATGAATAAAATTATTAACAAACCCATAAACGCCTTATTTTACCCCCAGTGTAAAAAAAAAATAGTAGCATAGAACCAAACTGGTTTTCCTGCCTTAGGATAAGCCAATTGCCTGAGCCTCAAGTTCTGGATCCTGGTTTTGTTATGTCCTTGCAAGTAGGGCTGGTATCTCCTGGCTCTGCTGTCTGGCCCTATATGCTGGGCAGCCCTGGTACCTCTGCCTGTCCAGGTAAGGTTATTGGAGCAGCTGCATACAGCTACTGAAGACAAATCCTCCTCTGCCTTTTCTTGGAGAGAAATTGTCAAATTTATCAAAAATGACTGGCAATTCATCAGGTAAGCTGGAAATAATACGGGATGCTTAGCTTCCCTCATCCTCAGAAATATGCAAGAAGAAAAAGAGTTCAGTAAATCAAGACATGTGACTTCTCTGAGGTTTCAGTGTTATAACTAAAAATCATGGCTTTGTCTTTATTCACAAAGGAATTTTTTAAATTTCCAAGGTTATCAATGTTTCAGATGTTGTGGAAAGGAATAGGCTAAAGTAGCTGAAGAAATGTTGTCCCACATTCTGACCAGATGCATTTTAAAACAAATTCTAAAAAATACTTTTGCATATTTACTCTCTGAGAATAAATCTTATTTTCTACATGGCAATAACAGAAATGAACTCAAGGGAAATTATTCACATATGTCAAGAACGTAATGTGCCCCTTCACTTTCAAAGGGTTGGCATCAGTGTAAATTATTGCTTACAGGTGCTAAGTAACCTCTTTGATGGTTTTTTTTACTGGCCGACTCAGATTTCTTAGGAAGATAAAAAGCTACTGTAAAAGAGTACTTATTTAATTAAAAAGAACTAAAGATTTTCATAGCAAAGAAATGGGTGTGGATGTGTGATTTTTTAGTTAAATGCGCTTGGGCCAACACTGAAAATTTTTTACCAACTATTCTCTTTATCTTTCATTTTTCGCATTGCTATTTCTATCATGTGCTTGAATGTAACTTTTGTTTGAATAAAGACTATTACACAGATTTATTTTTGTCATTCAGTTAACACAAATAGTGATATTTAGAAACTGTGTAGGCACTTTCTTGTGATTTTATGTCCTTCATGGAACACAGTCCTTCAGATGTACTGTTTCGAATTGTATCCTAGATGCTGTTTCTTGCTTTCTGCAAGTTCAATGGAAATTAAACTTTAGTCAAATGTAATACACATAGACAAATTCCAAGAAGATTCTTCCTTTTGCATTCTCAAAGTGATCATCAAAAAGGCCGAATTTAAATAACTTTTCCTCCAAATTCAAAATTTGTTAACACATTTGAAAGAGCAAAAGGCAAAAGCTAATTCTGTCTTGTTTTAAGTACCAGTAATTTCCCATCAAATTAATTGCTTTTCTTTGTAGTGAAGTAAAGATAGACAAGAAAATCACTTCATGAATTTCATACCTCCAAAATACATTTGCAACAAAGCCTGTGATGCTTTCCAAGAATTTTTTTTAATGGAAAACTCTAATAAATTTATGTTTTTCTCTCCTGTCTCTAAGACAATATTCTCCTTCTCCCCTAAAAAAAGAACACAGAAAGCCCTGCTGCTGGTTTGCATTACAATAAAGCACCCAGACACATACTTTTATCAACTGTTAGTATGCCTTTAACAAATCACAATTAAATATTAACAGCCCATGGAGCAGCATGGAGGGCTCTGCAATCCTTTGAAGGTATATTTGCCAATTAAACAAAGTCTGACATTAGAGTAAAGGTGGCAAGGATCCAAACCAGAGAAATGAGAGTCAACCACTTCAGTGGCATTCATTAGCTAAACAGACATTCTTTGTGTGGCCTGTTTCTTTGCTACTGCCAAATCCACACCCTGTTCAGGAACTTACCCAGGCTCAGATAAGCTTATTATGGAAATAACACTTTGTCACCCCTTACAACTTGCTTCTTGTTAAATTATCTTTTATCTTCTTTGTAGTATTTGTCACCTCTCCTTGGGTGCCCCTTGTGTGGCCAAATGGTATTGTGATTGATTTGGAATAATCGGGTTGTAAAGGTTAATTTAAGTTAACAGGACAATATTTTAAAGATTCCCTCTTCAGTATCATCACACAAGAATGATTACAGAGAGACATTTGTGTGCAGACATTGTGTTGGGGTTTTTGGCAGTGTGTGAAAGCATAGGTGCTAGTTTGGGTCATCTTGTAATAGGTGTTGATGTGGTACAGCACAAATTTTTCTGAGAAGAAAAATTTTGATGGGAATTCTCTAGCCTATACATGGCTTTCCCAAATTTTTGTTTCTACTGCAAACCCTGTGCTGAAGCAGCACAGATGTTTAGTGTTGCCTCTGCATACTGAGGGCGTGAGAGGGAAAGAAGGAGCCTTTCCACTGCTGCTATTTCTGCGGGCTGAGATAAAAGCCAGAAAATCCTGGTGTTGGATGCCAAGCACCCTGGAGAAAGAGGCCGTGACAGCGTTTAAGTGTGCATCACCCATGGAGCCTGCAGAACGCACACAAGCTTGTGTCCCCTTTTCTTCATTCTGCAGCTTCAGAGTTATCTCACTAAAGGTAAGTTAGTCTTCAAAGGCTTGGTCTAGCTTACATCTGTGCCTGGAAAAATATCCACACAAAGGAAGTGATTTTTGCTTTTGTGCCTCAAAGAGATGAAGATGGAGTCAGAGTAGAATTTGGTCTCCTCAGAAACAGTTCAAAGTGGTAAAGGGAGAAAGAAAGGAAGGAAACTGGGCTTGTTCCCAGCAGAAGGTGCAGAAGCAGCCAATACAAAGACTGTCTCCTCAAGTGGCCCTGCTTCTGTGGAAATAGGTAGTTTTGCACAAACTCTGGGCCCAACCTTAGCACAGACACCAAGAGACAAGTCCTGTGGATGTCAGTGGGTGGCAAAACACACACACCGGGAGTGTTTTTCCATGTTCATGTGCATATTTTGCCTATGCATACACCTGCCTGTTGTTGACATCTGCATTTCAATACAGAGTTGTCCAACCTTGTGGTGCTATGCACACATCTTTAGTGACATTCTCAGCTCTGCAGTTAAATACTTTTTTTTTCTCCTTCTGTGCTGAAACACTGCATTTCATTTCACTCATCCTCCCACACAAATGCAGGGAAACAAGATATCCATCACTAAGTAACTAGAAAAGACTGGAGAGCCAAGTGAGGAGAGAAAAGTAATTTCTTGGCCAAATGCTTAAATGACTATCATAATTTGAATGGTTCTTTGTATTTTTCATATTAAAGTTGATGCCCTAGTCTGTGCTATTTTAATATGTATCTGTTGATTTCTAGGATTTATGACAGAAACTTTACTGGCACAGAAATTTTTTTCTATATTCTATATTTTTTTCATATATATGCATCATGTATATTCACTGTAGTCACACAAATTGCGTTTTCCATATACAAATAGAAATGTAGCTTTCACCAAAGCAAGAAAGAACAAGAATATCTCAGAGTTGTGTTGGTCCACTTAGGTCTCATAGGCAACACTGAAATATGTCTCATTCAACGATATTACTGCTCATACCTCACATATTACTTCAGTTTCACTGTTTTTAAGAAAGGCTCTGTTTAGTGTTCCATATACTGGAAAAATCCTCACTCCAAGTCACAGGAGTATTCTCCTGCCTGAGAGAGATATGAGAGAAAGGGAATTAAAAAATATGCTTTCTGTGTGAGCATCAGGATAAAAACATCTATTTTTCCTTGCTCCAGTAAAGCACACTTCCTCTGAAGTTGCCAACCCAGTCCCTCAGCAGGTGTCTATCTGCCTCAAAGTTGCTGGAGCTGTGCAGATTTGCAATAGTGAGGGGTTTTTCTTCTAATCTGCTGATTTTGACATCACCCTTACTGCTGATTTAATGAGCCCAGTGTCATAAATAGGATTACAGACCCCAGAGGTCTAATTCTCAGCTCCTTAATACACCGAAGAGTAACAGTAACTATGGTAAATAATTGCCTCAAATCAAATCAAAATTACAGCTTTAAATTTGAATGTCGGAAATGTTTGTTCAGTGATCTGCACGGTGGAAATCGCTTGCCTTTATCTAGCTCCCAAAGGAAAAAGATGGCACCCAAGGAGCAAATGTCAACATCACAAATACTGCCTGTGTGAGCTTTCACAGAAGGCAATGCCGAGATCAGCTGGAATCAGCTGAAACCAGTGGTTCTGAAGCAGGAACATGGCCAAACTGTGACTGTTCTCTTCCACCAACAGATTTTTTTTTACCTTTTGGACTTGGGTAAAATCAGGATCTAATTCTCAACATACAGATGTACCACACAGTTCTCACAGAGTGTGATGGGAATTAAATAGATGCTTCAGGAAGCTAATCATTATCAGGAGACTTAAAGCTTGTTCTGTGCTTGCTTTATGACTCTAATTTTCAGACATGGCCTGACTACCAGGATGTCCACATGGGATATTTGGTCGCCTGGGTAATTATAACAAATATTCTGCTTTTATTTTACTATTCACATGTTTAAATTGAGTTTGTAAAGGAGGAAGTGGAGATACTGTGAAGCCATTTGCTAATAACCCAAGGATGTTAGTAGATGACCAAACTAAGAGAGGGCTCCTGTCTCTTTTCTGGTCTCCTCAATCACATTGTCTTTTACAATCATCAGCCAGTTTTCAGCTGTTGTAATTTGGGCTGACATTAGTGAATGCAATCTGCTTTAGGATACAAATTTGCTTTAGATGCAAATTCTTCAGAGTATTTTCTAGTATTCATGAGCAATGTTAAGTAAATGACATTTCTAGATGTGATTAGCTCTGCATATCCCCAGATACTGATGTGTATATGTAAAATAGATGCAGCTATATATTTTAGCACACACGAACATGCAGGAATAGGCACATAAAAACATTTCCTCTCTCACACAGAGATGCATGCACATATACCACTGGTGGCAGATAAAAATAAATACACCATAGGGAGACTTTTTAGATGAGCACGTATTGTGCTTGCCTTAAGGACTTTATGAACTTGATTATAATTTGTGCAGTACTACAGAACTATTTTCTAAATGAGATTAAATACCATAAAGATGCATATATAGAGTCTATATAAGGTCAGTTTCCTATGGAGAACTGCAGAGTTAAACCAAAGAAGGCAGGAAGTATTCCAGCAGGAGAGGGAAAAAATACATGTTTAAGCAATAGACTGGAAAAATTAGCCAGCTAAGGAAAGAGTAAATTGAAAGCTGCTCAGATTTACTGTAGCTGTAATGTGTGTTCTGCTTATTTACATAAGGTCTATGTGATTATCTTCTCTGCTGTTCAGTAAGAATAGTCCCTACTGTAGTATCTGCTGCAACACATGGTACTTTTGTTATCTCGGATATGCAGCCCACTTACTAAAGAAACACACTAACCAATATGTAACGTGAACTTTTGACTGTTCACAATGTTTAGAAATGGCGAATTTATTACACCACCAGCAGATACAAAGGGCCAAGTCTGTATTCCCTAGTGGGCAGACTGCTCTGGTTTTATTTTAGGCTTAGCAAAATTTCTGTTTGTTCTTTTTTTTTTGCTGCCTGTTTGCTTGAAAACAAAGGTTCTCCATTCTGGACTTTATTTTAATACAGCTCTGGGACCAAATATTGCACCCTATTGGTTGAGAAACCAAGGCCTTTTTGTGAAAACGACAGACTCTCTTTTAGGCCTTAATGTTTCTCAAATGTTCTTTACCCACCCTGCATACCTAAATCTCTGTCTCTGATGTTCTCCAATTGTCATCCTTGTAGTCTGCACTCATTCAGTTACCACCAACTTTTACCCATGGAAAGGCGAATGAGTGTGTGAAGGTCAAGATATGAAAATAGTATGGACTTTTTTTTTCTGAGACCAGCAGCATCACATCCTTCTAATGAGCATTCAGTTATAAATTCCTACAGAGAAAGTAGTGGTTTGGCTTCCAATCATTTGTGCTTTGTTTAGAGGAAAGACGGGAAAGAGATTTTTATTTTTTTTGTTTAGGTTTTTTTTTTTAAGTTTTACCTAGTTATCACTTGAAATATAAAGGAATTGTGGCTCAGATCCCATAAGGGAATAAATAAAAGACTCCAACACATCCTATGGTGACAGAAGACTCTGAAGCTCTTTTAATGTTTTCTTCTTGGCAAAGCCATATTCATGGATGTTTTAAAACAAACAAAAAAATGCTTGTCTTAAACTAGACTTTCATGCACATTAGATGAAGGAATTTTGAATTCAGCCGTGACAGGAAATTATTAACAGGTTATCTATTTTTCCATCATGAGCAAGAGCTCTTGGTACTGTCTCTCAGACTGTTCTATGTGGGAGAACATTTCACACTTTCATGATTTCTTCTCATTTCTTTTCCTTTTCAGAATGACAGGACCACTCTATTGAAATGCTACTGAGTCATTAGAAATTAGTCAGTACATTGTTTGAATATGAATTTGGGAAAAATAGAGCGAGATGTTGTTTCATAGTTAGGTGCAAAGGTAATTTATCAATTGTTCAAGGAAAAAGGAAAGGTTTTACTAGGAAGGATAATTTTTATCACATATTTGATAAAGCAATGGTGGAATAACCCTGGGAGATGTGAAGCATTGCAAAACTGCACAAGTATAAGTGCTGAAAAGCTGCATTTGGGAGGTCTCAGCTATCAGATATGTGGTTATTAGTAACTCAAAATGAAGACCTCATAACAGCTTAGAGTAAATTTTTACTGTTTAACCAGCCTGTACCAGGGCTGGTCTTCAGCCCATGTGTCTGGTCACAAATGTATTATTAAACTGCCTTTCCTCCTGGTGGCTATCTTTATGGTCTCTGCTGGGGACTAAATATATCCATCAAACACAATAGGAAAATTAGCCTTAATTGCTCCATCAGCTAAGAAATAAAGAAAAAGCTGATATTCCTTCAATCCTGTCCATGTCTGAACAGACAAGTTTTCCTATCTTGAATCAAACATAGCCTCAGACTCCACTCCCAGTAGTGCCCTTATAACCAACTTCCTCCCAGAACCCAAAGACCTGGGTGTCCTGTGAGCTGCACGGTGCCTGATGGGAGTAATGCCACCCAATAGAGACCTGGCCACAAGCCTCCAGCTTTTGTTCTCAGCTAATGGAAATATTCTTGGCAAATGCTTTTGCTTTAGGTCACCTTGCACTGGTCCAAGAACTCCAATTCAAGTGGCACAATATGAATGCCCCCAGCCGTTGCTCTTAATTATGGCCCTGCTTCCAAAAACACAACAAAAAAGGCCTAGAGTCCTACTCTGTTATTCCTGGCTGGAGTGTCTTGTTGGCCAGCCAGCTTTGAACCCTTCAATTTCTTCAGAAAAATGTATCAAGCTTCTCAATGAGTGCACTCTACAGCATTGTTTGTTTGCTTTGTAGTAGTAGTAGCAGTAGTAGTAGTAGTAGTAGAAGTAGCAGTAGTAGTAGTAGAGTTTTTAGTGGAGGTTATTCCAGCAGAAAGTGGAGGTTATTCCAGCAGAAAGGACAGTTTGGCAAACTGTGTTTTCTTACAGTTTCTCTGACTGACCTTATTCTAACTAGCATGAGCAAGGGCAGCTCTGGATTGGCAGTGAGAAGAGTTGGTTTTTCTTCAAAGCCTTCTTTCTAACACACTGTGTAAAAAATGCTCTGTTCTGTTCCTTCTCTGCCTCAGTTTACTTCAACTATAAAATGGAAGTGATAATTTCTGTTGTAAAATACTTACATCTGTGAATTGAAAGCATTACAGAAGAACTAATTACTGTTATGCTTAAACATTCCAGCATTGCGATTAAGTGATTTTTATGCCTTGATAATTATATTTCACTAGGGAAGAGTGGGCAACCATCCATCAAAGTCCCTGGCTGCGACTGAAATCTTAAGCTGACAGAAATTTTGCGGTGCAGTCATTGATAACCATGGTTTTGAATAGCTCTGAAACAAAGCTGTGAAAAATTCACAGTCTCTTCAGATTGACATTATTTATAGCACACCCCAGTATGAGGTAAATTTCAGTCACGTACAGCTTGTTTAAAAGCAGAGTAAATTTTTATCATTCTCTTGAATGCTAACAGATGAAAGACTGTTCAAATCTTTAGGCCTTATACAGTAGACAGGATTGCAAGGCTAATTGGTGCTGCTGGCATTCGGTGTCGAGGTTAATATGAAATAAAGCTGGTTTAGAAAATTATTATTTATTGTTTTGTACAGATGGATTTGATTTGTAGCTTGGAAATCTCACAAAGCATCTGTAGTACCCAGAGGAAAGTAAAAGGAGTAGAATAAATAGGAAGTGCAATAGGTACATAGCATGGTTTTAGAAAAATATCCATTTCAGACAGCCTCATTTAAAGTACAGCTTCTGAAGTCTGTATTTGGCATTCCTTCTTACTAAATCACTGTTGAGTAAGGGCTCCATGATTTTGCTGAAAATTAGGCAAGAGCTGTTTGTTTCAGGCTTACATGGAACAGAGCCTCATTTTACAACTTCTTCCTTTCATGCCATGGGGATTTTAGAAGGGCAAAGATATCAGTGAATCAGGAGTTGCAAAATGTTGGCCAAGGAGTGGTCATGTCTTGATCTAACCACAATGTGGCTAAACCAGGTGCCAGGTACCAGAAGTACAACTCCTATTCGTGCACATGTACACGTCTGTCCCTTCCTGTGGCATGACGACATCAGAGCTCCCAAATCCTCCAGAAAGCACTTTTGTTGGCCTTGATTTTCTTGTGGCAGAATAACACCTCTGACAGTCTCTTTGGTGGGACATGGAACATGCTGTGGTTCCCCAGAGGACAGATCAGCCACTGGTGACAGCAGCAGCCAAACCAGGCATTGCATGCTGGTGTGGAGGAAAGCAGTAAAAATTCAGAACACTGTTCTGCAAATCATTGCCACTGCAATAGGGAGGGAGGCTGACTTCAGTATGACTACATTCACAGTGAAGGAGTGCTAATACATATTTCATAACCTTCACAAAACTGTAACTTTCTGTGCAATAACTAATGAATGACTCAGGCCTGGACTTAGTAAATGTAACAAGAAGCACTGTGTTGCTGAAAACTTGGGAAACCTCTTCTCCAGTAGTGTTGAAATTACTGCATAAAGCATCTAAGTTCCCAAGGTATTGAAGAGAGAGATCTGGATGCCTAAAAATAGGATTCATCGTCTAGCACACAGAGTTTCAGCTAGCAAACAGAAAATGCCTGAGAGGAAAAAGTTCTGTTTATTCACCTCTCTCCCCACCTTGCCCACTGGCAGTTCTGTGGTAGGTACTTATGTTAAACAAGGATTCAGTGCCAAAAGCTGTTTCCAGATTCCAGGTAACAGCTTCATACATTTCCAAAGAAATGACTGGCTCACTTTCTTTCTAAACCTGCAATCAGTTCATCCTACTCTTTCCAAACTAATCTAATGGTTTAAACATTTCCCTCCTCAGCCTGAAGCATTGTGAGTTGCACCTCCTGCTCCCCTACGCAGCAGGTGATGGGTATGGGCTGTGTTTGCCCCTTCTCCTGCATATGAGCCACTCTGAATTGTGAGGCTGAAAGCTCAGTGGTGGGAGCTGCTTGTGCAAGCCTGCAAAGAGAGGACAAGATCTGAGCAGAGTTGAAAGCCCACAGCTTCATTCTTTATCAGGAATGTCCTATCCACAACCTTTAGCCTCTCTTGTGTATTGAAGCCTTGTTTGGTTCACATGGGCTATTAATATGGGTAGCATGTAACTCTTAAGCATTATCTTAGGTGAACTAAGATATTTGTTTTTGCTATCCTTTGTGTGTGAGCATTTGTCTTTCTATACCTCTGACTAACTTTGACAAGAGTTGAGGGATTCAGATTGAGAGAAGAATTAAACTTTTTCCAATTCATGACATCAATGCAGCCCTTGGCACATTTTCAAAAAGCACTTTTCTGTGCTACAAAGTAGTACTGCTTGGAGAAATAAGGGCAATCTTTACCCCTGGAGTTCAACTGACTGCCCCCAATACTCCTTGGAAATGAGCTGGATAATCGATCTCAAGAAAGAGTGCATGAAATAATAGCTGCTACAGGCAGGGAAGTTATAAAAGTTATTTATTTCTCTCATAATAACCCTAGTTGATTAAAGAAAAAAGAAAAAAGAAAAGCCAGAAAAAAACCCCAGCCCTGTACAATAAAAGGCTCACATTGTGTGTTACTTTAATTTCATTTCACATCTAGACACCCATATGCATTTACTGTTTTGCTGGGAGGGTTTAAAAACCCTGAGCTAATTATAGGACAATATTTTCCAAGTTACAAGGGTTGAATTGAAAGCACAGCTAATGAGATACTATTCCTGGCTATTAAAGTGAAAGAAAAAGGGTCTATTTAATTATAAAGTATGTAAAAAAAGCATAATCATCTTGTAATGTAACAGCTCTCATCTGGATTATTATTTTGGTGCACATTTATAAACACTGCCTGGCACATTATTGAATTGTTTAACATTTATGTGAATGTAGTTATTCTACAGAATAACAATATTGACACTGAGCTGGTTGCTTTTTAATTTCAAGATTATTTCATATCTACTAGATATATTTTCTCCTTTATCAGAAGTAGAAAATAAGAAAATATAAAGGAGATGGGAAAGACAGGAGGAACAATTAATCTTGTCTGCCGATACCTCGGTGGGTTTTCATGTGGTCATTTAAAATAATATTTAATTTCACTTTGAAAACCTTTTAAGTGAGTTTACTGTAACTTGCAATTCTGAACAATCTATAAGATGAACTAAAAAACAAATTAGGGGGTTTTTTCCTTATTCTAACGTAGTTACAATACCATTTATAGTACAGGTTGTTCTCCCAGAATTACTTGTTAGTAAAACTCATACTTCTAACAAACTGAGATGTGAACAACTTTAATTGTTGAAAATATGCCAGAGTTGCTTGGATGTCACTTACTGGAAAGCTTTTAGTCCTCTTTCTTCACAGCATCCACATGACTTCTGTTGATTCTTTGCCTTCCTTCAGCTGTCAAGAGCTGCTGGGATTTGTCAAGTGGCACTGGCTGCACCCTCTGCAAGGCTTCTGTGAATGGAAAGGTGAGCTGTGACTCAGGTATGAGCCAGCTGAGATGAGCCATGGAAGGGAACAAGGTGAAGTGAGGTGATTTCTTTAATTTGGCTGACCTGCAGGTACCACATAGTTAAAGGAGAGGCACAAGTAACTTGAACGTTTTGGAGCACATCACTGAGCCACTGTAGGTTCTCTGGCAGATTGCTGGGGAATTCTTGCTGGGGAATTCTTGCTGTGGCAGCTGTCAGCAGCTAAGTTGGAGATGTTTATGCCTATGGGTTTAAGGACTAGTTTGTGAAGTTAATTGCATACCTAATAAAGGCCTTTCTTGAACTTCTTGAACACACTGAACTTCTGTGCAATAAGCAAAGCTTTTGACTGGAGGGAAGCTGAACACATCTCCACATCTCCCAGGAGATCAAAGACAGAGTAAAATATATCTATTATGGCTGTTCTAAGGCATTATATTCCACTTCAATAAGGTGAAGTATCTTAACTGTCTGTCTCCTGGATTTAGAAACTGAGGTTTTACTAAACTAGATGTTCTAAAAGGGCACCAATAATTACCAACTGTCATTAGCTCCCTGTTAGAAGCTTTTTGTCATAGAATTTCCTTGAATTTATTATAAAAAGAGAATGGAAATATAAAAAGAATTTGTTCATAGTTATCTCATGGGCCTATAACTGGAACCAGTAGTCTCACCAGATACAACTTGAAGCCACTATTCCTCTCATTTGAGTGGAACAGGGATAAGGGCCATAACTTCTTTTACATAATTGCTCAAATACATGCTGGGAGGAATTATAAACATTTGTGACTGTTATTTGTGGCATTATCTGGAAGTCAAGGATGTGAAAAAGAACTGATGTCTTTCTGTCCTTCTGTCATCCACTATCCCCTAAAGCATACAGGTCCATGTCTTTCTATCACTGTTTTCCAGTTGATTTTCATTGATTTCTTCTCTTATTAAGTGTCTAATTACCATTTTAGGAGCTACTGGCATACAAGATCTTGCTCCTTCATGTCTGAGGCTCTTTGATGCTGTCCACATGTGTGACTTGCAGCAGTTGACTACTCACTGGTCACTTGGAGGTGGATAATTCTTTGATCCTCTCATCTGAACTTGTATGTAAAGAAAGGAAAACTTTCCCCAAAGAACTGCCCTGTAAACAGGAACACGAGGAAATGTTACTCTAGATGAACAAGCCCATGTGTTCCTGTGGGGAGACTGGAAGAAGAGCTAGCCATCTCTAGATTCAGCCCAGGCTTTTCAGATCCCACTTTATGCAAGGGAAAATGAGGATGCCTAGGATTTCCTGGTAGCTGCCTCATTTGAAAAAGAAAAAAAAAAAAAAAAGCTTTTTTATGGAAGAACAAGAAATAGAACAAGTTGCAACATGTTCCTCATCGTTTTAATTACATGGGAAAGGAGAATACATGGTTAATATTTCCACTTGCAATCCTTTTACCTATTGTATTTCCCACCTGTTTAATTAGTGCTTCTTACTTTTTTTTTCAAATTTCTCCCAGTCATTTCCTGATGTCTGAACTGTCTCCCATCTTCTTGCATCTTTTCCCTGTAACCTTGCCCACAGGTTTTCATCCTTCTGTGTGATCCCCATCTTGAAAACATTTGCATGTGGATTGTAGTTTCTTTTTGAGCATAATTTTTATGCTATACAGTGATAATATTTCCCTATGAGCAAAAGAAAAAGAAAGAAGCTTTGCTAGAGGCACAGAATTTGCCTACATTGAGCAAGTCTTATGACCAAACTCAACAGATGTGTGTCTGTGGAGCCAAACAGAACCAAGGACCTGATATCAGCACAGAAAATATTTTGGGTCTTTTACTTTGGGCTGGTTCTAGTCTGACTGTGCAGCTTAAATACTTGTCAGCTGCTAAAGTGCGTTCCATGTTCTCCCGTGATGCATCTTCCAATTTAGGTTCATCCAGAGGAGCAGTTTGCACACCCTGAGGCCACTTGGGACTGCAAACCAAAGCACAGAATTGGGGAGGGGGAGGAGGGCACTGCAAAAGCATCTTCCTGGTTCCCCTTAAAACACTGACATAGCTGCACCTCTACTGAGGCAAGATATTTTCTCTCCCTCCCATCTTCTCCCCTCAACTATGCTTTAGATGGACCTGACAGAGCTTGCTCCTGTTCAGTGAATATTATATATTCCAGTGGAGCACCCACTTCTTAGGGAAAAGGAGTACATATTTCTCCTGGCTAGTATGTCTGTGAAGGCTCAGTGTAATGTGCTTTGTGTTGCCTAGTCTTGTTTCTGTATGGAAATGTGATTTTACTATTTTTTGTCCATATAATTTCTAGTTTGGCTCATTTCATTAAAGTAGAGAAAAGCACTTCTCTGGAAATCATGGAATCGTCTTTTTTCCATATACTTAAATAAGTTGTTTAATTCAATTGGATGCAGACATTAAAACCATTTATAAATATAGATTCTATTTCAGTAATACTAAGACACATTATTGATTACAAAATCACAGTTATTATGACTGGTCAGAAAACATGTTTTGCAAAATATATAATGTTTTTACATTTTTTGTAATTGTATATTCCCTAAAATTTTGCATTCCCCTTGGAATTATGAGAGTTTGTTTCAGGTCTGACTTTCTCCCTATGGCTTTTTGATTGATGTCACTGGCTTCCAAAAAATCTTCCCAATGAGACAGATATATTTCTGAGAAGATGTGAGCATTTTAAGATTTAAAAAAAAAAAAAAGGTTCACTACAAAGTCAGACATAGTAATACATGCAAGGGGATTTCTGGGACCACTGATTTTATTTTCATGCTTCTGCAGGCAGGTATTTTAGGAAGAGCTTTTTCCCTAAACCAATTCTGTAGTATATATAGTTCAGATTTTTGTTTCTGCTACTCCCATTGGAAAACTGCTCTAGAATCCCACTTATGTCTGGGTGAATTAAGTTTTAATCATTTATATCCAGTTGTTCTCAGGTCACGTTGTCCTTCCCAACTTGTTATTGAATTGATTGATACATAAATGGAAAACTTTGTTATTTTCTTGCAGCCTTTCAGTCTTCATTTTGTCAGAATAACATAGCAAACATCACCAAATGAGGAAGAATTCACTGCATAATTTTAACAGCACAGGTACTTACCTATCTTAGCAGATTTAACTTGGGATCTCATTTACCATTTTCACAGGAACAGCTTGTTGATGATATATTCATTTAGTTTATAAATGGATCTCTCTGTCTTTTTCCTCGGTCATTTCTAGTTGATGAATACCTAGTTTATAACTGTGATGCTTTTTTATAAGTCCCTAAGAAAAGCTGCAGCCTGGCCTATTGAATTTAATTTATTACTGTGGTCCTTGACACCCTCCTGCTATTCACCCTTCCTGATACTAATCATTAACTCTCCCACTTCTTGGGCACTGAACCCTTTGATGCTTCTTCTTTTAGCACCATCCGTGGACATCTCTTTCTTTTAAACAATAATGTCCTTTTAAAAAATTGCTTATAGATGTAGAAATGTATGTTTTTTAATCCCCTGTTCCAGCAGAGAAAGCTATCAGAAAAATATGGCATAGGCAAACCTTAGCAAATCCATGTTACAGTTGTTATGATTTTTCCATTTATCTTTAGCTACAAATCTATCCAAACTATCTTCAGGTTTGATCTTGTAGTTGGGTACACAACTTTCCTTTATTTAAATATTTAGTGCTAATTTTCTGTTCTCCAGTTACTCAGTACTAATCTCAAAAACTTAAAAAAAAAAAAAAATTAAACTGTTTGCTATGAGATCAGAATTTCAGAATTCTGGAAGATTTTTCACAGATTTTTCTTTTCTGGAAGATTGATGTACTAGGATGCTTGATTTCTGCGTTTAATATTATAATTTCTATTTCCATGCCAATTTTTATACTTCCACTCACATTAAACCATTAGTCCTCTGATTCCATATTCAGTGGAACTATGAATGTTAAAAATTGTGGTAACATTCATTTACTCTTTACAGTCACACCTTGAAGTCTCACTGAATCTCCCAATACTCCTTGCATAAGAAATAATTTTTTTAAATTGCCTTCTCTTATTTATTTTCTCCTTTTTCAGGTGCAATTTTTAATTGTGTTTGGTTCCTGACAGTTGTTGTTATGCTCTTTCATGCCTTGTCTTTAAAATATTCTTTTATTTACAGAGCAGTCCTTATTTTATTTTGGTATGGTTTTGATTTTGCATTTCTTGTACAATCTCTGCTTATTCTTAAGTATTTTCTGTGATTTGGAAAAGTTAGTCTTCTATACAGGAGTAGGAGTTCTTGTATTTTGTACCATTCATAGAGAGAATTCCCAAGCTTACAGTACAGTGAAGTCTATATGCTCATCAATGCAGCTGACTTTATTAACTAGATAACTAAATCTGTCCTTTTTAAATTGAGAACCCTACTTATGACATACCCATGAGTAGCTCTTCATTTCATTTAAGTGAATCAGACCAGGATTGACTAATAACTTTCTGTGAATATCTCCAAAGATCATGAGCTTAGAAAAGGTAAAGCTAAAAAAAAATCTTACTGTCATCTTAGTGTTTATTTGATTGTTATTTTCTGCAAAGAAAATTACTCAGAAATGGCTGGGGCCTATTATTTTTAGCACCATTTGTCTTTCTCACTATACTTGAAAAGAGAAGTCATTCAGGCTACAATTCCAAATAGTATTTAATGACTTTATACATTATTCAAGTTCATCATTAGGTTTAGAGGCACAGAACTCGTGCTAGAGCACTCTCCAGCAATGATGCTGACACAGGCAGACTTTGCTCTCTTCTCAATGTGTGTGTTTGTATTCATCTGTCATTAGTCTACTTTAATGTCAATGTGAGAATGTGAATACATTGATCTACCAAGTCCTGCTTTAGTTACAGCTTTCCTGAGAAACACATATCCTTAAATACCTCTGTTTCAGTCATGTTTCCTTTTTAACAATGTCTTTCTTTTCCTATAATATTTCCTGTCAGTTCTTTTTTCAGTATTTCAAGATTCTCCACTGTATTCTACAAACATTTCTATTATTTTCAGTTTCTCAAGTAGATAAGATAGTCTTTTTGCCAATGTTTGTTGCCTCAGATGAATAGTTTTACAGCACTGATAGTGTTGCTTGGTTATGTTTTGGGGTTTTTTCTGTTTGATATTTGTCCTCTACTTTCTGGCATCCTTTTATAAAAAGCCTTAACATTGAACAGCTTCATTGCATAAATTAATGGAAAACTCATTGAAAAAGAGTTTGTGGTCTGTTTGAAAAACATGCAGATAGAGTATGACAGGGAGGCTATAGAAAGTTAATGGAGCAGAGAATCTGGACATAGGAGATACCTGATCTATGTATCTGCTTGCTGCACACTGTGCTTCAGCACACGTTCTCTAAAACAGGACAGAGCAATGTCAGAGAATAAAAGTGACCTCAAATGCTACAAGCACAAGCTGCTACTGTAGCCAGACCATGAGAGTATGGGGAGATATATTCACTTTGTCCTCTGCTTCACTCAGTGGTGAAATACAAGAGGCTACTATGGCAACATCACATGGTACATTTGTTATATCTGAACGAGAATGTGTTGAAGGAAGTAGCAGATCAGTATGCCATGTGTGCTTTCATTTTCTGGAATGTTTTCAAGGGAAAACATCTGTTCAGATATTTTTCCTGGGATTATGGCTTCAGTTAACAAAAATGTGAAGAGGAAGGGATGCAATTCTCTCTCACACTACACTCTTCTTTTCTCCTATAAAATTAAATTTTTTTTGCTAAGAAATTAAATTTTTTTGCTAGCTCTTGTATGCTATACCATGTTGTTTTTCCTGGGTGGAATGTATTATTTGTGTCTTTACTAGTTTCCTTAAATGAGTAAAAAGCTAAATATTCCTTTGAACGCTTGTGTAGGGATATTGTGGGTAGGTGGGAATGGAAGGTATGGCTGGGAGGTTAGCCAAAATCTTTCTGTACTAGCTGCAAGCATTACTTTAAGATGTGAAAAAAATTACATTCCTACTCGTTTCATAGAAAATATAGTCTGTGGTTAAAATATTAGAATTCTGGAATTCGAGAAATATGTATTCCATTCTTGGCATGGCTACTCAGGTGTCATCTCTGATGCTAGACATGTTCTTTAATATCTGTATGGTTCAGATCTTCTCAATATGATATCCACATTCTTGGTTTTGGATGCTAAACTCCCTGGATTCCTTTCACTTAACTTCAGGCATCTGCAGTATAGACATTTACATTTGAACAAGCTGTCTAGGCTTCCTTTATAGTCAATGGAAAAATGTAGAGGCTTCGGATGCCATTCATCTGGACAATTTTAGACATCTCAGTTAGGCTAAGACAAATTGCATCCAAAAAACGCCTTTTTCTTTCCACTGAAGTCACAAGCAGAAATTAAAGATCGTATTTATCAAAATTTGGACAGATAAGTACTACTTTTGCAAACAGAGTACTCTCTGTTTATGTGTGTTAGTAAAGTAGCTTTGCTGATGTGCCCCTTTGTTATGGCTGTAGTTTCTGTGTGATACTTGAACACCAGCTACCATCAAAAAGTAAACTGTAGGAGGCCCCAGTGTTCTTTCTTACTTAAAGACCAAGGCAAATTACAGTCAAACAGAGACACAGATAAGAAAACTGATTGAGAGAAAGAAAAAAATAATGTTGGCCATAATCCCAATATTAGGTTTTTTTAAACACTAAAAAATAAACTTTTCATTATTGTAATTTTTTTTTTTAATTGTTTGAAATTACATCGGTAGCAATAGCCAAGGATTTTAAAAGAAGAAAAAAACAGAAACACATTTTTTTTTACTAGAATATGCTTGTTATTGGCAACTGAAAAGTCTGCTGCTGCAAAAGGTTTTCAGTTCCCTGCCAGGATGTTTGGTTGAAATGCAATTGAGAGAATCTGACCGCCAGGGAAGAAATGTTCAATTAATTTCTTCGTTCATGGGTACACACTGCTCTGAGATGCTCTAGTGTTCAAGATTCCCTGATGGGGAAGGAGACAGTACCACGCAGGACCTGTGAGAACTCCTGATATTTGGGAGAGCACCTCAAAACACACTAGATATCTAAAATGGGGCTGAAATTCCCAAGTATGCACAACTGAGCTGGGCACACAGAGAAGGGAGAGTCAGAGCTCCTACATTAAGCATTGCTTTTGAGATGCTTAAGTAAAGTAATTAGTCTCTCTAAAAGCCAGACTCATACTGTCAGAGTATTATTCAGAAGAGAAAGCTAGGTTAGGGGTTCTGAATTGCCTTATCTAGGTTTTATAACTTTCAAGTATCTGCAGCAAGTTAAAAGGGCAAGATCTGGAAATCCTGCCCTTTGAAAAACAAAGTTAGGATATGACTCATTTTTCACTTCCACTAAAATCAATGGGGAGAGGTGCTTCTAACATATATTATACAAAGCTTATATAGGCACAGGAAGATATCTTATTCTGGAAGTTCTTTTATTCTTTCTGTGTCTAAGGTTAAGGTGACATCATTCCATACCTACTCTAGTGAGAACCGACTCACAAGCAAAACCACACCAAATAAGTAAAGGAATTGAATCTGAGGTGAATAGAGGACAGCCTTAGAACAAACTGTATCCACTTCTTCCAAGTTTTTAGTCAAAATTTAAAATGTCATCCAGATGCAAAATCCGAAGTTTTCTGATAACTCAATAAGTGTGAGATGCATTAAACACTTTCTTTCAGAGTTTTGTCACAAATATCTGGTAACAAAGGCCAATTTTGTGAAGATTTGTAGGTAATTTTCAGGCTTCAATTTTTGCTTGTAATTTGCATCTCAGGTTAATCACATCCATGCACAACTGCAAGATGTTTGATGTCTCTAACTGAGGTAACTGAAATAGAATTAATGAGCAAAAGCAAAAGCAAACGTTAATTTCCAAGACTTTAACTTTAGTCACAATGGTTTAGAGAACGTTTCTTCATGGCAGCTGCATTGACTTGAAAGGTATTGTAATGTAAAGTATTTATGAAGAAGACAAAGTTATCATCTAAAATACATACAGTCAGTTTAATAGTAACTAGGGCAAGAGACAGTGAAATAAACCCAAAATAATAAATAATAGAAATACAAGTAAAAAAAGCAGTTTAAAGGAAAAAAAGATAAACTAGATGAGCAAGAAAAAGTAGAGTGGCTCTGCCCTTGGCTACGTTCTCAGAGTACTTAAGATGTCACAGGACAAGACCTGTGATTTTTCATTAATCTATGAGCTGAAGGAGCTTACTGTGCCTAAAGGAGATAAAGAGACCTTAACTGTTTCTACTAGGAGAGTCCACTGCCCTCACAGCAGGAGATGATGCTCTGACTTCTCTCTTCGGGACAGTAGCAGCTAAGTTTGCCTTTTCTGGTACAGGAAAAGCTGGAAATGGGACTGTGGCTGTTTTGTCACTGTCAATAACCCACTTCCTTCAATGACTGCCTGCTTTGCCTCTGCACAGAGCCAGTCCTGGTGGGAGGATTTAGTTTAGTCTCAGTACAGGAAATACTTTAAAAGTCCCTTGTTAGTCCTCTGCCTCTGATGTCAATCTCAGAATTCATACCTTTCCTGAGGACCATTGCATGCTGCTGCATATTAAAAGCTTACCTTTCTGTCTGTGAATATCTGCAGGATCAGAACTTTTCCTGGTAAATGTTAAAAGAGGAGTTTTCTCTTGAATCATTTTACATTTTTGCATATTGTGCATTGAAAGAAGCAGGAAGGATTTGCTGATGGCAACCGGTCTTGGGCTACGTCACCTTCTGCAAGGCTTTTGGAGTGGGTTGACATACGGAGATTCAATGCAGATGGAAGTTTCATGTCAGACAGAGATGTTGTGAATCAGGTGAAAACTGGGAAGGAGCCTAGACAGAAACAGCATGATCTGCCTGAAAAAAATTAAGAACTTCTCTCTGTAACTCATCCTCATGCAGTTCTATAGAGGGACTGTATAGCCTATAATGGACTCCTTATATGGGATCATGTAAAAATATCCCTGACAACAGATGGACTTTGAGTCAATGAAGGCTAATTACATTTTACAATTCTACAGACATGTAAATTTGTTAGGATGAAGAAAGGATTTTGGAGCCATGTGAAGTGTTTATTGGGTCTAGATTTTGTATAGCAACCTGACGAATTATCAGGCTTATGTAAAAGTTAATATTTTGATTGTTTTCTTCCCTGAGAAAAGCACTTTCTTCCTAACGTGGTGTTGGTGCAGCACATTGGGTACATGGGTAATTCCCATTTATGCAGTGATGTGCAGCTCTCGGAAATGAAGCCTTATCACATTGCAATTCTCCGTTTCCATTTCTGGGGAGGTAATACTGTGTATATGCCATATTTAGCCTCTATTAGTTTAACAACAATAAATGTCCAACATTGAAAAAAAATTATCAGGACATAAGAAATTGAATTGTGGGTCAGATGAATAGAAACTGAGTGTTCTGCTTTGAACAGTGGCAGTACAAAATGCTGTTTTGGGAGAGCACATGAACCTGCTCACACTCTGTAGTCCATCTCCCATCAAAATTTATTTATAAGGAATGGAGAAGACACATCTCTGCTTAGCCCTGCCATCACTGATTTATGAATCTGGTGTTCATGAATTTATCTAATCTACTTTGAACCTGCTAAAACTGTCCTCTCTCCCAACTTCCCATGGCCATATGTTTCAGAATTTTAACTAGCTCCTGCATAAAGAAATACCTTCCAGATAACAGTTGTACATGCTATCAGGATTTTGCAGGAGTTTATTATATGCCTTCCAGCCTTTTCCTTTTGAAACAAAAATGTTCCAACCTTTCTAACGTTTTCTTGTAAAATAGCTCTTCCATCACCTGCTTACTCTTCTCTGTACTCTCTCTAATTCCACCACGTCCTTCTTGATATCACAAAACAACAAAGAGCACTGAGGAGGTAGGTGCACAAAAGGTTTTATATACATGTAAAATGATGGCATTTCTTCCAATGATATCTGATGTCTTGATGGCTTTTTCTAGCTGCAGCCAAAAACCTTGTGAGATCCTCCTGTTGTTTCTTGTCACTGACATAATATTTAGCTATCTAAAAAATCTTAATTTCATCTCACACTTGGAGATGTCACAGTTCATTTCCATTTTCAGGTCATTGATGAGGAAGTTGAGTAAAACAGCTTCTAGAACCAGCCTCTGAGGTACAATGCTGCCAATTCTTCTCTATCCTGAAAATGAAATATTAAGTCTTATGCCTTGCATCCTATTCTTTAATTCACTTTCAGTCCTGAAAAGAACTCTGTTCTCATGGCAGATGAGTGTTCTAATTATCACTAAGGTTTTTTTAACAGACTTGTGTCAAACAAACCCTTTGAAATTTCAAATGCATATTGTCCGCATCATTCCACTTATAGATGGGCACCATCATTCCCTGGTTACGTGTTCTAAAAAGCTTCCAATCTAAAGAAAAGCATAACTGTATCTGTTACCTTAAGAAGCTGAAAAACAATGCTTTTCCTTAAAAATTTCCTACTTGCTCATTTGTGGCTCAGTTGGGCCCAATAATTATAGTAAGCTCCTCAAGGCAGAGACAGACTTTGTGCTCAGTTCCTACAGAACCAAAGCTCCAACTCAGAGACTCTTGGGAAAGCAGCAGTATAACAATATTTAAATTTCCTGTTATGTTTTTTGTCAGTTATCTCAAACCATTCATCATTTCCCTTCCCAGGTAAGGAAAACCAAAGAGGGAAAGGTACTCAAGTGAAAGAAGGAGCAGTTAAATCCAAGTCGACCAAATCCTAGCTGTACTACACTGGACTGTCTCCAAAGCCAAGGGATCCTAAATGTAAAGGTGCATTAACATTTTGTCCGTATCTCTTTTCTCTTTCCATTAGCAATGAGCTGAATTAAATCCCTGCACCTGAAGAATGAAGATACTCCATTTCAAATTCTGTGTAAATTCAGGTTTAAATGAACTCCAGATTCTTTTTTTTTTTCCAGTTCAGGCTCATCCCATATCTCAAAGATTTTTTTTCCTACTTAACAATTTCAAATCTTTGCATTTACTCCATCCTCAATATTTCTGTTCCTTGGCAAGTCTTCCAACCCCCAACACTGAACCAATTTTTGTCTGCTTCACATTTAATCAGCATTCCTTTATTAAAAAGCTATTAATTAGCTTCTCAGTGGTACAATCTACTGACTATTGTGATAATTGTAAGACTTTTAGGGCTTTCCCCCCCCCACTTTGTTGACAGACTATTGGACTTAGAAACAGCACGACAAGGAATGCAGGCTCATCTTTGTTTCAACATACTTAAGGTGCTTTTATCTGTAGGTTTGCCTTGAACAAAATCCTGTTCAAATTGTATTAAGCCCCAGATAAACCTCTCTTTCAGATTATGGTTTCCAACTGAACTCCTGTGCACTGAAGAGAGGGCACCGAATTCTTGATTGTTTCAAGAAAACCTCTTTGAGTAATCCCTTGAGCTTGCCTACAGGGCTTGGATTTCCTAATGGATGCTTTGATGACAGGAGATAAGAGCCAAAGGTACCTTTATTCTCTTAGAAATTGCTCCAAACAAACAAGCTCAATGATTAAAGCTAATAGAAATACCTGGAAGATTGATAGTTTGCAAAGCACTGCTGAGTGAATGAATAACTTCCCCTTTAGTTCCAAAAGCTAATATTTGTCCACATTTGCTGCCTTTTAAGAAAGTGCAGCGGGTTTTTTGTATGCAGAGTGTTGATCAGGAACAAACAGACACCATTTAACTGTTATTTGAATTTAAAACAAAGCCTCCCTACTTCAGCTATTGAGGCAGCTTTCTGCATGGCCCCATTTATAATAATTCAAACATGGCACGGGGAGGGTCGGTAGAGTAAAGTACATATAAGTGTGAACATGATACTCTTGTAAAAGTCTTTAATGATGTGAATGGGCAGTGCACTATGGTATTCTATACAGGGGTTTTAAATTGCACAAAGGGCCTGTAAAACTTCTATATCTGTTCCCAAGCAATACACCTATCAGAGGGTTGAACAAATGGAAACCAAACTCTGCAGCAAATAAAAATCTTAAATTTACAATGCTGGATTATAAAATGGTGTCTCTCAACAGCAGCCCTGACTTATTTCATGTTCTGATGAAATCATTGCTTGCGAATGCCAAGAAATTCAGCTGTAAACTTTTGGCAATAAGTAGACTTTCCTTGGAACGGATGGTTTTGAAAACATCTGTAAGTAAGGAATCCACTGCAGAACCAATAAAAGAGGCTGAAGAGACCAAAACTTTCACTAACACCTCATAACAGAGGCAATGCTGTGAGTGCCACCAAGCCCTGCTCCCTGGTATGTGGGTTATGTACATACCAGAGTTCATTTCCAAAATGGAGAGTTTATGATTCCCAGTGTCACAGAGCGTGCAGTGGGGGAGTGTATCACCTAAAAAAAGTAATCTAACAATAGAGCTGAAAAGAGTTGAACATTTGGTTTTTGAAGTGATGCAGCCCAGGGTGGGTGGTTCTGATATTGAAAATTCCTCAGGTTTCTTTAACACAACATAAGTAAAACCTTAGAAGGAACTACTCTAAATGAGTGTTTTAAGGAAATTTTCCTTTTATAACCACATTGAGGAAGGATTTGAATTAATCTCATTTTCCTTAAAAGATAGTGGAGTATGGAGTTAGGAGTCACAGGAGAAGACAGGAGCTTTGAGGGTGAGGATGGTATGGGTGTGTTTTGACAGTTGAAAAGGAGACTGTGAGCTCTGTGACTCAGAGCTTTGTTCCCTTAGCCCAGGTCATCACCGGGCCTGTGGAGTTCAGCTAAAAGGACCTACTGAAATGGAAATAGAAGTGTGAAGTGAGACTTCAAATTATGTTTGATTCTCTGACTGATGCTTGAGCATTCAACAGCTTTAAACGTGCCTTCTACAAAACCAGCCTTGGGAAAGAATTTTGATACAGAGAAGGCACAGATTTAATCTAACTATTCCTCCCCTTGTTTCACTTGTCCCCCATTCCCCCACACTGCTTTGATACATCCTGTGGTCCCCTCAGAGGATGAGGGTTCCCAGACAAGATGACATTTTTTTTCTCTGAGCAGAGCTGCTCTGATCACACCTGAAATTTTGTGACCAAATCCTTTCCCTGTCCTCTGTGTTGTAGGGAAGGAAAAGACTGTCTGCCCGCTCTTCTCTCTCACAGTTGCCTGGTCCCTCACAAACCATAAATCCCCCAAGTGAAAACAGTGCAGCTTGTTCACTGTTGCACTTCACTACCCAGCAGGAGTGAAGCCACAGCTCCTCCTGACCCCAACATCAGTGTTTGGCAGAGAGGTGAATGAAATCCATTTTTTAATACTGTTGTCACCTTTTAATAAAACATGATGAAAAAATTATTAAAGATCTTATTGAAGGAAGTCAAAATAATTATTTCATATTATTTTTGACAACTGGATTGATGAGCCCACTGCACGATAATTTTTTTTTTTGTAACAGCCATGATTTCATGCTGAGGGACACAGTTGCATTTCTTTTTGAGTACACAGTTGCACTCCAAGGCAACTAGCAATAGGACAAGGGGAAATGGCCTCAGGATGTGTCAGAGGAGGTTCAGGTTGGATTTGAGGAAAAATTTCATCACTGAAGGAGTAGTTGTGCACTGGAACAGGCTGCCCAGGAAAGCAGTGGAATCACTTTTCCTGGATGTTTTCAAAAATAAGAGGACACAGCACCCTGTGATATGATTTAGTGGACTTGGCAGTACTTAGTCAAAGGTTGAACTTGATGATTTTGGAGGTCTTTTCCAGCCCTCATGGTTCTATGATTCTGTGATCACTTACAGCTTCCTGGTATTCAGGTTCAGATAATCTCTCTCCTACACTGACATATCTTCCACAGCATAGGGTTTACAACTGATAAAACTGTCAACTTGACTGCATCTGAGGTTCTTACGTGGATTTGTGGGATGATCATAGCTTAGATGAGCAACAAAATATTTCTGCCTTTCACAACCCCTTAGAAGACTAGGGCACAGAACTCCCATCTGTCTGCAAAGCTTTTCTGACCACAGCCCACCAGGCCAGAGTGGAGGCAGGAAGGGTGGATGTAGAATGGGAATGAAATCCGTGCAGGTTTTGGGGAGTTCTAGGTAAGGTGAATC
>QWTY01020528.1:0-23364 GCA_008033365.1 Pseudorectes ferrugineus | reverse complement strand
GTGCGATTAAAACAGGCGCAGAAAAAGCCCAGCCTTTTAGGTAACCAAAAAGGGCACTGTAGCAATACAGTAATCTCCTGATAGTCACACAGACGTCAGGACATCATACCTTAAGAATTCATTTGCAATTAATTATCTTTTTAAGGCGTCAAATTTAATATCTTTTTAAGGTGTCAAAACTTATGTCTTGGACATGGGCAAAGTCAAAGCAGTAGGTTTTGATGTTTTATTGCTTGAAACCATCTTAGAGAAATAGAAGATTAGGAAATTAAATCTTTGTGCAGCAGCACCATTACAAGGTTACAAGGCCTGTCCACTGTATTTAAGCACAACTTCCACCGATACCATCCAGGCTGAAAACAAATTGGTAAACACACACTTACTTTTTCAAGCTTTTTGTAGTTTTTCTGCAGACTGTGTTCCACATGAGCACATCATGCAGGATTTACCAGCTGCATCACCCTACCTTCTTTCAGCAACCAAGTCGCCTGATCAATACAGTACGTGGCTAGGAAAAATAAAGGTCTTGCAGGAAATCATTGTAGTGATTTAGCAGGTGCCATTATGCCCTCTGAACCTGCCTCTACTAAATCGGGGTTTGCCACACACTGTTCAGAGGCACCAAAGGGGCTAGAAGTGATACCTGTCCATAGGGGATGTGCAACCCTAGCAGCCTTTGCCACTTGCAGTCATTCGAGCTCAGCCAGCATTGCAGTGACAGCATGTGTTAAGGGCACTGCTACACCTGCCCACACAGAGCCCTTCACCTCTACAGTCGCAGGAGACATTCCCCATTTCCTCTATAGGATGTGTTGGTCACCCACGAAGTTTTGCCCCAAAAGTGGTTGCAGCAGTCAGTTTATCTAGTGTATTTATCAGTTTGTTTGTAAATTAAATTAATTCCTCCAGGATTAGGAGGGCCTTAGTTTTCTCTGACCTGTGATATGATTCACGAATTGAGAAAGGTGCCACTAATGCATGTTGATGTGCTTTTCTTCAGCCAGGGACCAGGCTAATCCACTACAAAGAACAAAGAACTTTTATAGCTGCTCCAATTCACTGCCAATTGCCTGCTGTGGCATAAAGGGTAGACTGGTCAGTTGGACTGAAAAAAAGAGGAGTTTACATGTATGGCAGGGTTGGCTTAGGGTATTCAGTGTTGCCCCAAGAACACCCCTTCAAACAAAGTCCTCAATTAGGCCGATCAGCCTAATTGTCCAACTCTGTTGCAATGTCAGAGCAAAGCAAAAACAGTATTCACAAAATGACAAAGGATCAGGCCCTTTTTGTTTGTTCTAAGAGACCAGGCTGCTCTTCGTGTTCTCGACAATTCTGAGACCAAGAGTTCTTGGAACAGCTTTTAAAACAGAGGCTGCACAAGCCTCAGTGCCTGATCTGGGATCCTGGCTTAACAGCATTCTGCTGCTGCAGTAGCAAAGCCGTCAGCGAGCAGGCAGACAGACAGTTATCCACATTATTCCGTGCTCTGTGGTGGGCCTGTCCACGAGGGATTAGACCAAATCTGCTAACCTCATTTCTGTTATATAACCTAAGACAGATCTGAACTCTTTTCTCCAGAGGATTGTATGGTAAACCAGAATATCACCTCCCCTAACCCTCTTCAGCTGCAGTTCAAATTAGGTTTTGCTGCTATCATAATTCATCCTGTACCATAATGAAAATGGAATTGATTGAGATGGCATGTAGACATTGTGTCTAGACATACCCAGGTTACTTGTGTATACAAATTTTATCAGGTAACTGCTATCAATGCAGCTTTTTTTTGGAGCATAGGATTTAGTGCAGACCACAGAGGCCAAAGGGAAGGAGTGTGTGCTTAGATCCCAAATCCACACTGAGCTATTGGGTGCTACAGCCCCTGGTAACCAGGCTCCCTAGGTTAAGAGCTTACTCAAGTAAGCCCAGCATGGACTGCAGGTGTACAGTATGCACAAAAAGCTGCCTGGGATCAGTGCCAATTTCATAACAGGGGCTGACATCAGCATTGCTTTTCTGGTAGCGGTTTGCTACACTCACACTCGTGGCACCACACCAGCTGATGCTCCCCAGGTACACGCATTTAGAAATCTTCTGAGCCCTCATGGACCTATTCATCCATCAGCACAAATCTCTGATCTGCTCTTCCGTCATAACCCACAGGCTTAGCTTAAGCAAATGCTTACTCTGATCAATAGTTACATTGAAGTTTAGCAAGTCTTTTTCTGATATAGCAACAGCAAAGGACGCCAGGAATAATACTACTGGATGCAGTGAAATTACACCTGTGTGAAAGTGAGATTAACTTTCAGTGAGGCTGCAGTCAGGCTGTACACATTACACCGCACAAATGAGAAACTATGTCCATTTTTGTCTTTTTGTTAATAGTATGGGAAAGAAAACAGGGTTTATTTGGATTCATAAATTAGAGATGAAATTGCTATGCAAAGACATTAAGGAAATTTGCAGTTATGCAACTGGAGTCCTGGAGGAAAAAGTAAACAATTTTACTGAGAAAAACAAATTGAAAACAATTACAAGACATGAAGAGGGAAGTAGCTGGAGGTTTGGACTTTTTCTTTTTTCTCTTCCCTTTTCCTTTTGAGGCCTGAAAACGTTTGCATGTTGTCTTAAATTTCATGCTTCGGTCCTCCTCAACCTATACTGCCTAAGTCACAGTGTCATTTGTGACTCAGATGAAGGACTGGATTCCTCCAAAGGACCTTCCATGTGACAGGCAAGACAAGGAACATCAATGAGACATTTTTTAGTCACTAAGGATACACATGTTGTCTTTTATGGAATTTACATTGACACGTCCTTTTTACAGCCATTCTTTCTGAACCTAGGCTGCTACTTACACCAGTCTTCTGCAAACTGTTCTCTGTACTCCAAAACTCACCTAGGAGCTCTATGGGATGTCTCAGTAAGGCAACACAGACACTCTACAAGCCTCCAGTCTCTCAAGCCTGCTCAACAAACCCCAAATAACTCTGACTGCTGAGTAACTTTGTACCCGTGCCTCAGTTATGCATGGGGTGTACTCTGAGAAGGATCAGAGCTGCAGTTTATAGCATTGTCCTCAGCTCTCACATGCACCATGCTGCATTAAACGGGGATTTGACTAGTTTGACAAAGAGAATAAAGCCATAAAAAATTACATAGGAAGAGAACACTGAAAACCAGGATGTATGCCTTCAAGAATCAAAATTACAGTTTAAAAACAAAAAACAAGGGAAGGAAAGGATAGGAAGAGAAGGCATGCCATGTGTAACATACTGAAAAGGAACTTAACGTATGTGAGCTGAGGAAATGGAGCATTGTAAACATGCCATTTATATAGTGCCAAAAGGATGCTTTCATGGGGACATAAACATTAAGTACCCCTGAGCATGCAAGACTCTGCCCCGTTAGAGCCAAATCCAAGTCCAAATTCAAGAAGCAAGCATGTCTCCAGTTTGAGAAATCTCAAATCAAAATTTGGTCTGGGCTGAAGTCACTTGACTCATCCAAGCCTTGCCCTTAAAGCAAATAATTTCTAGGCATCCCTACTGGGACTGGTAAATAGGGACTGTAGTCACTTCTGTTGTTATTAAATGCTTTTCAAACTACACTATTACAGTTCCAGGAGAAAAAGTGAAAAAGAAAACAAAACCTTAATCCAAGTTGAAACTCAGGGGAATGTATTCAAGCAGAATGTAATTAGCAAGGCTGGAAGATGGCCAGCATGAAATGCGCAACATCATAACAAAACAAAAAGGATTTTGGATGACCACAAACATCAGGACCTTATTTTTAATCTGCTCCATATAAAGCAATCAGATAACCTTATGTAACCCCAGACATGCCTGTAGCTACCTTGAGAGCACTTCACTTGGTGTGTTAACTGAGATGTCCATGGTATGGATTTCCATTTCATAGGTGGCAGAGGAAATACTACTCTGCCTTTCTATCATCTGCCTACCTACTGCCAGATTTTGTCAGGAAGCAGGTCTTCTTTTAGCCTCACTAAATTTTAATGGAGAAAGTTAATGAGATTTAAAGAACAACAAAATAAACCATGTGTAGAACATGAATGCTGCAGTCAAAGTTGGACTTCTGTTTTTCCCCTCGTTTTCAGTTTTTATGTGTTGCAGTCGGGAGACAGAGATGACAAATAACACCAGCACCACGTGGAGACGTTGGGTTCAGCTCTGGTCTGAGTGTCTCAGAGATTTTAGTCTAAACTAGCTAGGCTGACAACGTGAAAGGAGAGCAAACAACAGTAAAATAAGATGTTACTCTCAAGACAGTGAGAACTGCTTCCTATCAGGCAGAGCTTGCCAGGACACTGTAATGCTTTGTAACACAGCTAGTCATGCTAAATAAAATGTAGCCTTAAACACGCTTAGGACTGGATTCTCAATGGGTCCTCCAACTTAGCATGCAGCATAATCTATTTTTTCCCTAACCAACTGTATTTAGTACCACAAGGGATGGTTAATACAATTTCAGAAAAAGAAAAAATAAATTCATAAAATATGAATAAATAACCATGAGTTGTCTACATACATAAATGTTCTGGAGCATGGGATTTTATTCACTAACTGCCATATTGGTCATAAAACATGCCTGAGAGCCCAAAGTATTACTTTATTACATTTAGGAGCAACAGTTAGCCTTTCCATTTTTCACTGCTTTAACAAACAGTATGGTTTTCTGCTGTCTAAGAAGAGGTGAAAAACCAAACCAAAACAAAACCCACTTTCTTCCATGCAGCTATATGTGCAAGTGGCACAAAAGACCATGAAGGCTTGATCTGTGGTCCGTGAAGTGTAGGAAACAAAACAAAAAAAGCAGCAGATTATTTTCTTTCCTATTCTGGGGGACTGCATAGGGCAGAAGGAGCAGTGAAAAATTTCATAATAAGGCTCTCTCGCTAAAGTACCACAGGCAACAAATTCCTTACAGCTGAATAGGAGAATAAGTGCAAAACTGAACACAACAGGAAGAGGTGTGGTCCCCAATGCATCATTTGCTGTATTTTATTGTATGTGAGCCAAGAAAAGTAGAAGGCCACTGAAATTCCTAGAGAACAGAAGAGCCCAGAGAACTATGGAATTAGCAGGCTTTCTAATGCTTGGGATATTTATGTTAAATACTTTCTATAATAAAGGAAGCATGTGTTTTGCAAGAAAAAGCATTCACGAGCTGAAATTCCCCTCATCATAATTCAAAGATTAATTAAGATAAATAATATAATTAAGTAATTTGGAAACACTTTTTTTCCCCAGCAGTAGACATTCAGCTTGACATAGCAGCCAAGGGGCATGTCATGAGGACTCCAGTCATGCTGACACTTGTAACTGGAGGAAGAGTGCAGATGTGAGAGAAATTTGGAAATTCTATTCAGGTGAACAACAGATGTGATAGAGGATATAGCTACTAATGCAGCACAGTTACTTCACAATTTGGGTAATTAACTCATAGGTAATCAAGACTTGTCAGTGTTGCACTAACTGTAGAAGCTATGGTATTCTGAAAACAGTGCTGGAAGTAGTCTTATATTTTCATCTCACTGGAACTCTAATTTGGACAGCTTATTGACCTACTTTCTGTATGTCACTGCTTTCAGCGTATTAACCCCCCCTCCTCAAACACTCACGGCTATTTCAAATAAGTGCAAGAAAAAGAAAGACTGTAGTGCAGATGTTGCTTGTGCATACAATCAACGCATCCCTCCCCCACTAAAGTTTAATAAGGATTGTTAGTACATCATTGTAGCTGGTAATTGTGTAGGTACACATGGTAATTGCATGTATTTGCACTAATTATGTAAATGCACAATAATTAAAGCTCCAGGGTTTTCATGGTAAATTTTTAAGACACTCATGGATTTGTCATGGCGAAAGTGTCAGTCATGTAACCTAGTGGGAAAAGGGAGGAGGAGGAAGAAGCTCAGGAGAACATACTTCTTAAAAAAAATATAGATATTTATATATAAATAAGTGGATAGAGGACACTATATCATCAAATGAAGGTGTCATGCCCAGGCAGACTTTTTTCAGAGACTTTTATCGGACTTGAAAAATAAAAAAAATAGAAAAAAAACCCCAAACACATGGAGGTTAAAACTAAAGATCAAGTACTCCTCCACTTTATCCACCTAACATCCCAGCTTCTTCATTTAACCAGTGAAAGGTAGGAGAAGTGAATTTGTGCTCTTTTTTCTATTGTTGGGATCACCTCCTAATATTACCAGTTTGCTCCCTCTCCCATAGACCTTATCACACTCCACTGAACACGTCAGTGGAAATATCCTGGCACTGCTTGGTTTTGGATCGATCTCCCAGCACGGTGTGCTGTCTTAGCACAAGAGTCATACACTGGACATTCAAGTTGCTTTTGGTTTGGGGTTTTCCCCCTTTTATGCCCTCTCTTAGGACTTCAGGCATTCTCCTCACTCTCAAATCTTCAGATGCAGACTTGCACCCAGACCCTCCTGCAAGCACTTCCCTGGTGCAACAGGCAGGAGCTGCCCGTGTGTCCCCACCACCCCATGCTGTAGCCCCCGGCTGAGCCTTTGCTGCCATGCCCCACGGACCTTTAGGCTCCAGGAGAACTAACTACACATTAATGACTTCAGGCATGTGAAGGAAATGCAGCTGTGGAAACACACAGGGTACATTTCCTTCGAAACCAGCAAAGCAGGACATGCATGTTCCAGCTGTTCTTATTCACCTCTGACAGCAAACCCGAGCAGCTCCCTAGAACAATCCCGTTATCCTTATGCCAGGACCACAAAGGGCTGTTCAAGAAGCACGGCAAGGTAACATAAGGTACTATGAAGTCAGAGCACTACTAAGCATTTCACACTAAAAAGCTTTCCCTTTCAAGTCACAATGGTTGAGATGTTAATCAAGTCAGGTGCTAGGATTTTTAGCCATTGAAAATTTTCTACATTCATAAGACTTAGACCACTTATAAAGGATCAACCTTATTGTGCTTAATGCAGCAATAATCTGTACACCATGTACACCCCCCATGTGACTGTGGGTGTGTTTGCTGGTCCCTGCAGCACAGCAGCAGACTCACTGGGTCATATACACAGCTACCCACCTTCACTCATGGACACCTCAACAGAGAATCAACACAAGAGTTTTAAGCTACTAAAACTTGAGAGCTTAAGCCAAGACACAAGAGAACTTCCTCAGGATTTGCAACAAAACTTTGAGAAGATTTCTGGGACTCAAACCCACACATTGCTACTTATTAAAATCTAACCCCATATGGATGGGTCAAAAAGCTCTCTGTTCATATCTCCTCCCACTGCTGTGCCCAGCACAATACAAGCCACGCTCCTTACCTGGAGGACTGAGGACAGGCCCCTGGGGTACCAGAAGATCCCAAACCATAGCCTACAGTCTTAAGACACTCATAAAGCTGCACTCCAAACCTTCGTCAAAGGCTCCCTGGGGTGTACCCAGCTGCTAATTTCAGGAGGGCTTTTAGTACAGCTGTTTCAAATTGGCTCCTCAGCCACAGCTGGGGCAATAATGAGCTCTCTCTTTAATACTTCCTGGGCTGGAGGACTTGTCAGGAATGCTGTTGGTTTTTTTAAAAGCTTATTTTTGAATGTCCAATCTGCCAATTGTTTTCTGCTTAAAAAAATAAAAAACACAAAAAGCAACCTAATTCAAACAACCCCTTCTCCCTGTAAATGTCCCAGTCCCTGTTTCTGAGAAGTGGACTAATAAATGTTTCTGCACTTAACATAAGAGAAAAAAATTACCAGAACTCCATTTGAATCAACCCAGCATATTTTTTCCTGATATGCTTTCACTTTTAAAGCTAAAATTAAAGAGAAAATGTAGCGATGTGATAACAATTGGTCAAATCTAATAAACATTATTTTAAGCACAGCTTTTAATGGGTGGGGTTCAGTTCAACGAGAAAAGCTGTTGGGGACAGAGTAATTTCAGCTTTGTTTCTAACAATAGACATATCTTCAAGGTTTTTTTCCCTACCTTAATAAAAATTCCTATACTTACGCTTGATGGGGATTAAAGATGGTAAGGTGTCATTTTAAAATTTTCAATTTGCAGTAATGTTTTATAATTAAGTGAGAATCTTCCAGGAGCAGAGGATTTCACACAAATGGAGTCTTTCTGAAAAAAAGAGAGGCATTGCTAAAACAGTGATCTGCTGTATTAATTTACTTTAATTTTTCAGTAAATTCATCTGTTCTTCAGATAATGGATGATGGATGTCTAAAACCATGGAATATGGGGTTTGAGGGCATGGATGGAAAGCAGACGAGGTGGGTTACAGCTGGAGCACATTTTCTGTGTGTCTGTGGGGAATTTATTTCAGCTTGTCTTTGTTGTACAGCAGCATTGCCAGGTTAGGTTAGAGCTTTAACTTGTGCTAACGCAGGACCAAAGGTCTTTCGGATGTTTATGTCTAGTGGCAACTTGTATGATAAACACTTGCTTCCAGCAAAAGGACTACCCAAGCCGAGTAAGCCTGCAATCCAGTAAGGTCCCCTGCACCCGATACTGCCCAAATACATTTGCATAGACTGGAAAAACCTCATGCCTCTGTGTGGGGAAGATTTTCATTTCACAAGGAGAAAAATTAATTTGCCTGGGCTCCAGGGATTTTTTTTAAGACCTAGTGAATTGAAGGCATTTATGATATCTGTTAATATTATCCATATATGTCCTTTTGATATCTCATACTCCACCTGTGAGCTGCAGTGCTAGTGATGCCAGGCCTGGTGCAAACACAGAGCTCTTCTCTTCGTATTGCCTAAATGTCACTGTTGCTTTTCCAGTATATTTCATAGATCTTTTTACCAGCAAGGTCAGTAGCAGCATCTCCATTTCACAGGTGGGAAAACTATCATCAAAAGGTGAAATGACTCAAAAAGTGAAATGACAACAGTCACTTAGAAGACTAATAGAAGGAGGCAATGTAGATGTTTTGGTGCTAGTCCTACTTGCTATTTACTGCTACAGTGCAAGCACCTTTTTTTGGTGAAGCATCTCTCTGGTCAGTGCCTAATTTATGAAAACAGTTTTGGTTAATCAGATTAGCAAAAGCAGTTTGATGGTACAACTGACATTCACATTCCTTAGCAAGAAGACTTGCACTCAACTTGTCTGAAAATCACGTCCACAGTCTCTCAAATTGATAGCTTGGACACGAAAATATCTGCAGTTAGCAAACAGTTTATTTAGAAATTAAACATCTGTGCGATTCTTTTGGCCTGCCTGAAAAACATGAATAAGCATTGTTAAATACAAGTAGATCTAGTAAATACAAATATGTGCATATCAATGAGCATCACAGGTGGTGGTTGTGAAATGAACTGGTTGCTCTGAGATCCTCACACGAGAAACGCTGACACAGCAGGTTATTAGCAGGGACTGTTGGAGTATACAAACCATGTCTGTCTCAAACCTGTCCACAGTGAAGCTGCCCTTTACAGGATATTTGCAACCCAAGCACCCAGCAACAGAAGATATTCTCATGAATCCAGGCAGCAGGATTTACTCAAAAATCAGTGGCAGATGCTTGACCAGAACCTGCACCTGAACCTGTTTCTGAAAGGGAAACTGCATTGTCAAGTGCCTTGTTCCAACAAGTCGGCAACAGTGTCTGCATGTTTTAAATCGCTGTGTTGAGTCATCGTCATTTAAATGGAGCTTGAACCACCTGAGCCTGTCGTCCTTACTAACCTCCTACAAACAGCTGCGGAGCTTTCCCTTTGCAGGGCAGGCACAGCCCCATAAATTCGTCCCTGGTGTGAGCCAAAGCTGGGCAGTTATTTCCTAGTTGCTGTACCACAATATATGGCTACAAAGGGAAGCATAGGAGCAGTAGTTTGTTTGCTGTGGTTGTTCTTTTAAAGGAGAATAAGAACACTGTTGTTTCAAGTGAAATTACACTTGTTCCACTTTCCTTCCGCTTGAAAATTTGAAAAGAGAAAAGTAATCATTGAAGTAATCATTTCTTTAGTTGTGGAGTTTTATTTTATTTAATCTCTATACATACACATTTTTCCAGTATACACACTGAAACAGCAGCTATTTGATTTCCTGTTAGTGTTAGTGATTCTACATTTTCTGTGACTGTTTTGTTTTAAACAGTGGCTCATGCAGCAAGTTTGACTTGAATTAATGGCTTCCTGCCTTTTGATGAAATTCTTTTTGTGAATGCTACTTTTCTATATTTCTTTTCTGGATTTTTTTTTTCTGGCTTGCAGCAGTTATACCCTATCAAAATAGTCCCAAGATACAGAAGTGGCTTTAAGAACACTTCTTAACTACATCTTTAAAAACCTGAAATATTCCTAAAACTTGGAAGCATCTATAGCATATGTTGTATATGCTGCTATGGGTTTTGTGTAAGTACTGAATTAAACTTGTGGATGGAAGCTAGGAACCAAAGTTATTTTGATTCACACTCCATAACTTCGTGTGATGGGAGGAGCGCAGGTTACCAGTGACACCTCCAACCTTGTGTTCTACAGTGGCTTAGTAGGACTTAAAGATCAGAGCAGTGGAATACAAGGTACCCTCATCAAAGTCCTGAAATCACAAGGCACCTTTACTAAAGGAAATCTTAGTGAGACAAAAGTATGAATTCTCATGCTGCCTGTACTGCTTCATCATTTCCACAGGTGAGAGAAATCCCAGTTATGGGCAATCCTTGCTATTGCAGCTCATCCTCTCTTCAGTGTTGCTTCTTTGTGTGATATTTTAGAATCAGTCCTTGGGGACTAAAGGGACTTTGTCTGGCCCTAGAGAGCAGGGAAGAGACAAGCAGAGGAACCATCCATCTCTGTCACAAATGATGGAGATGGGAAAAAGTAAAAAAGTGATAAAACAATCCCTTAACCTGATATGAAACATCCATCCTCTCTTGTTTTAAATTGAACCGGAGTAAAGGGGAGAGAGAAGTGACTGATCTTTTAAAATATATGAACAATCTTTTTGCTGTTTTATAGGAATGTGGAAGACACATCTTGCCAGAGCTGAATTCATGTAATATTTAGACACCTGTAGTGAGATTATTTTTCATGTTTTAATTTGAAAACCCTGTGCTTCTCAGGCTTTTTTGCTGTTGAGACTACTGAAGAAGGTAGCTATTTCTCTGGGGAAAATGTGTGCAAAAAAACCTGGCAGTCTGGCTCAACAGTACTTAAACTCCAAGTATTATAAAACATATGTAACAAGAAGGCTGTTGCTTTCTTACCAAGGAAGCTGAACAATGAATCCCACAGGGCATCGATGGGAGCAGAGTCAAATTTCCCTCCATTTCAGTGGTTTTATTCCACTTTTGTGACATGAAGTTAAGACCCAAGTTACACAAAATGCTCAACAGGGAAACTCATGCAGCCCAGTGCCTTCTCTGAGGGACCATTTCCATACAATTTGTTGCAAGATTTTAATCAGGGGCTCTTTTCTCCCTGTCTGTCTCTCTCCTTCAATCTTATATTTCAGTTGTTATTTTTCTTGGTACATTTTAAATCAGTGTCCGCTTCTTCAGTTTTTTGGCTGCCAAAGATCAGTGATGAAGAGTTTGACTTCAGAGCAAGATGCAGGCTCATAGGAAAAGTGACAATATTTTATGAGATATGTAAGGACCCATTTTTGCAAGACTGAGTCAAGTCCTAAATGATTTAAGAGCAAAGCCATGGGACATTCACAGTGAAAATGTGCCATGCAACTTCAGCTGTCCTCCTTCTGTAGTAGTCAGAGCATTTATGAATATCAGTCAAGCAGGGTAAGATCTGCCCCTTTTAAATGGTCTTTAACCATTCACAAGTGGTGCTTGGTAACACAGAGGACATACTTCTGCTCTCCTGGAACAATGCTGCAAGCTAAAGCTGCTCCTCTGAAGTCACTGGAGCTGCTTTGGGTCTGGCTGCCAATTGGTGTATGTCTAATCTAGCTCTGTACATTTCAGTTTGATGGTAAGATTTCTACTTCAGAATTTGTTTTCATTCAAAGTGTGAATAAAAAACGGTTGGCACATTGAAGATTTCTCATGCATATTTAAAAAACCATGCTTGTCATCAAAATATTCAACAGTAATATCAATATTGCAATACTTAGTATACCATAACATTGGAATCAACAGAAATTGAAATGAGTATGCACGAAATGTTTTCCTCTTATCAAAATAAATTAGAGTATTGAAATAATGCATTTCTGCTCTCTGTCTTTGAAAATGTCATTGAAATCAACAGATTCTCACAAAAGATTTGGATTTCTCTTTCCAACTGATAAGTGTGTGTTGTACGCTCTCCATCAGGTGAGATGGCTGAAAGAGGCAGAAGGAGAGGATAAATTGGGCCCTCTAGATTTACACAGGAGTAAGAGAGGGCAGGCAAGGGCTACGTGGTGTGTGCTAGTGGGTGTTAATTCACATGTACCTGCTTAGACGGATCTGTGGGCAGCTCTGAACATTGTGATGTGTCCAATTTCTTTCTGTATGAGTAAAGAAGAATATGAATACTTGAAAAGCCGAAGCCTGCTCTGGAGTAGAAAAGCCAGCCCTGCTACAAAGAAATTCTTGTGCCTCTAATTACCCTTCTTCACCTATAGGTGGAATTTCCACTCCAACAGCTTTAGCAAGGAGCCTGTCAGCCTGGGAGGAGATTTCTGTTTGTCTTTGTACAGCAAACACTGGCTCTGTTGTGCAGCACCAGTTTCTGATTCTAATGATTTCCTGAATTCATTCTCTTTTATACCTCAGGGAAGGAAGAAGTGATCCTCTTGAAAATTCAGATAATTGCTTTTATTTGATTTTTATTAAACCTCATTCAAGAATAATATGATGGCTTTTTTTTTTATTACATTGTTCATCACTGTGGCATTTTTAAATTTGCTTTTCTAAAAGAAAGAATTTACCAAGTCAAAGATTTAATTCTAGGATTTTTGCTGAAAGAAAACTGGGAGCTCTTTTAGAGTTTTGTTTTGATTCCAAAGACTTTTGTAATATTGATATCTATCTCCTATTATCTCTACTTCCTCTCTTTAACAGCCCGGGCTCCTTCCCCAGCCCCAGCAAGCAGCCCATGCTGTGGTTTATTGCGTGTGCATCTGGAGCTGGCTGGGCTGGCATGGCCCCGGCGGTGCCGGGCTGCTGCTGAGGGGAGGCAGTGCGAGGGACGCTCTTTCTCCCCTGCTGTGGCCTGGCTGAGCTGATAGCGGCTCTGGGGAAACTGCAGGCTCCAGCTCCATCGGGAGATAAGCACGGGGTCAGGCACAGAGCTGCCATGGGGGTTATCCCACCACAAAGCAGGGGAAAGCCTCGCTCTGGTTTTGGCTCAGTCATGGACTCTGGGGTGACCGCTCAGTCTTCCTGCTGGAGAGCAGGAACGTGTGGCAAAGCCCTATTCCTTCCTTCCTTCCTTCCTTCCTTCCTTCCTGCCTTCCTTCCTGCCTTCCTTGCTTCCTTCCTTCTCTCCATCTATCCATCCATCCATCCATCCATCCATCCATCCATCCATCCATCCCTCCCTATAAATCTCTTCTGTAGCTGATGTTACAGGTATTATTCTCATTGTACACATGGGGTGACTGATGAAGAGAAGCAAAATGTTCTGCACTTAGGAGACATAAAAGTAGGCAAAATTCAGGACCAAAAACTTCATGTTGCTTACATACAGTAACGAATATGGGTTTGGGAAATTTAATCTATTTACCTCTTTGCTGCCAGTGTGGCATCATCCACCATCCTTTAATAAGTCACACACAGAGCTACTTGATGCGTGGTTTTATGAGAGCTATTATTTTAAGAGTTGGTCATTTAAAGATAAGTGTTTAGGAACATCAGATTTTCATATACTTTTAAAGCAAGGTTTCCCCTTTTTCCACTTTATCACAGGAAATAATATCTCAAAACACTGTGAAGACTTTGTAAAAGGCTCTTTTTACTCTCAAAAAGTTTTTAACAAGAATGCAGTCATCTTAGTTAATCCCTTTAAACCATGTCAATGTTTACTTTTAAGTGGAGTTTCAAATACTCGATGAGCTCCACTCTTAGTTTAATCAGGACAATTCCCATTGACTGGGAATTACGGAATACTGCTGGGGTTTACCTTGAGTCCTCATAGTTACAACTGGCGATGGCAGTAAGGATGATGGGATGTCTGTTGTTAGCATATGCATCTGTCCATGAATAAGTGGGTCCCCCAGGACTGCTTTTAGTCAGCTGCTGGGCTCCTGTCACATCTGTGATGTTCTTTACCCCCCACAAGGTTTCCAGAAGGGCCCATGGTCATTAAAATAATCAGCGTGGGACTTACAAAACAGCATGTTCACCCTTGTCTGTTCATCCATGTCTTTTGGAAGAAATGTGGCAATTTGGCAACAGCTTGACCCCTGCTCAGGAGGGTGACAGAGAGGACCAGTCACAACCCCCACCGCCCTGTAGAGGGTTATGTGCCCTGAATGAGCAGCTGATCCCCATCCACAGGGCACAGTTTTGTTACCCAAAGCCTGTAAATACAGACAGGGCTTCAACAGCTCTTAGAGGATAATGGGCAGCTACAGTTGCTTGAGCATAGGTGTCCTTGATAGAGCTAAAGACTCTTATTAAGCACTGCAGCCACTTCCCATGGTTTTCTGTAACCTATCATTTGTGAGAGAAGCATATTTTTAATGCTACTGGCACATAGACTTTTGTTTTCTAATTTTGATGGAGTAATGGCAACAAACCTTGCACTGCAGGACAAAAGACAGGCAGATGGAGCACCATTTCAGTGTACAGTTACCCTATTTCTCCTCCCCTTTCTTGAGGCAAGGGACAGGTTATTTCATACCACATGGGACAGCTTGCCCTTGCTCTTCTCTCGTAGCAGATGTATTTGGATCGGAGGAGAAGTTGCTTGGTCCAAGATGTGGGTGACATTACATTCCTTAAGTTATCTGGTCAATGTATCCAACTCACATCCTCAGAATTAATAAGAAATTTTTGTTCCATTTAAAGCTGGATTTTCCTTTGCTTTTTCCGTAACACGGAACACAGTTTCTGTCTCTCATGTTTGGGAAGTTTAATTCAGTAAGTCCTCTGTTACTACAGTGACACGGTATTCACAGTACTTTGGTGCCTTTCTTGGCTGTCTGTGATAAATCATAGATCCCTGGCTTTTTTTCTTTTTTTTAACTATAGCTCTTATTTATCCTGGGGAGCACGAGGAAGTGTTTCCATGGTGGAGGATGTGGAATCATCATGCTGAGGAGCCTTCTGTCATTGGATATCTCCTACACCATTGCAGGAGTCACTTTGGATTACTTGGGTGTCCCCTTCCAGTCCCACATCCCCAGGTAGGGGAGATATTTCCTATCTGGTAATATGGTAACAGAGAAAGGCCTCACCTCACTCTCTGATCTTCAGGAGGGAGCACCACAGGGATATAGAGAAGGCAATTGAAATAATTAAAATCTTGCCTGGCTCCTCAGGATAACACCTGGCCTAGGACACCATGTTCCTTGTTATTTTCCTGACCATGTCTTACTTGGTCACACATTGTTTGCACTTAATGTTAGTGAAGCGAACTGAAAACTATAAAGCCATGGCAAAGATCAGAAGGCAGAAAAAAGTGAGTAAATATAAACAGTGAGGTGAAAGAATGTGACTGGAGAGCAGCGAGTGCTAAATGGTGTGTTTCACAAGAATTTGAGCGTGAGCTTCTCTAGGAACCACACACGTCTCTGCAACACAGCTCTTAAGTCTCCAGCTAGTCACCCTTTTCCTTCAGATTAATACTCATTTTAGGACACCTCAGCTTCTGGCTACCGCTGGCTCTAAGGTATTTATTTTCTGAGAGACTGACTTTCACATCATGTAATAAATTGCTGGGATATATGGTGCATGCAGAGAACTGCTGGGTACATTTCAACTAAAAAACCAGACTGGATCAATCTCTCTGCATAGACATATTTCTTTTTGTGGGAAAAAATGTAGAAAAAGAAGCTATAGATTTTGCTGGGTTTTTTCCCCACAAAGAGAAAAAAAAGTGGAAACACCCTCTCTTTGCTTTTCATTCCTTTCTGGTAGAAGTTTGCTAAAATTAAAATTTTTCAGAAATATTTTAAGCTTAAATAACTTTAAAGTAGATCTGGATCTGAAATTTAACTAAACCAGAAAAGCAAAAGCTTTTCTCATTGCTTTTTCCTGATGTTAAAGTGATCTGGTATTTTGGGTTGTTGAGTCACCCCACAGAGTGACTGGAGCCCCCATCCACTGTCACAGCTGTGGCAGTTCATACCATATTGAGATTTCTTCCATGTTCTAACTGCCTTGCAGTATAAATGGGCAAAGGCACTGCTGCTTTGCTTGGTCTCTCTGGAATCACACAAAAATAAACCATCACATATCAGATGCACCCTACATGTTTTGTCTCTCAGATTCTTTGCCATCTGGAACAGTTTCCTTAGGGCTCAAGAGTTTTTTCCTGAAGACCGCCCCCCCACCAGGCTACTGAAGCATGCTTGTCTCTTCCTCTCTCCTCCCCAAAAACTTCCTTTTGAACATTATGAGTCAGTTATACGTTTCCTTATTATTGTCTGGTCTCACGGTTGGTCAGAGGACTGTCCCGTGTTAAAGTCTGTTGTCCTTTAGCAGTCCTTGAACAGATGACAATCCGTTCCAGTGCACAGTGGATCCCCAGCCATGCTGACATTCAGGACAGCAGAGCAGCTCTGCAGCAAATCTCTCAATCATTCCCATTTGTCCTGTGCTGGTTTGAGTTGCTGTTTTGGTGCGTAGGAATCGTATTCCTTGTGAAGGAAACTAAACCAGAAGTTTTACTTGAGGTACACACCAATGGTGCTTCAATCCCTTTAGGAAGGAAAGAGATCCATAGCCTACACTTAAACCACATGGATTTGGGATGTCCAGTCCGGTAAATCAAACTAAACACAGTCTGAAGTAAAATGCCAAATCACATGCACTCTAAACGTGCCTGTGAGCCCTCACAGCCAGCTGCCCTGTCCTACTGCTCTGCTCTTACTGTGCCTAATGGCTCACTAATGTAGGCAAAGTCAGAGGTGCATAAAAGGTACAGCAGTTTTATATCATCAGCTTCCTAAAATCAATGAGTTCATAAGTTTCTGAGATCATTTAAGCTCCTGACTTATGTCTTCAGGCAGCTAGCAATATACAAATCGTATAGTCTACAGTACCTGCAGAGCTGAATTTGTTAGATGGTGTTACAATAATTAATGGATTTGTATGTGATAAAAAGATGGGGTGAGCAGAGAGATCATCTATCAGTATTTCACCTATTGGGAGCTATGATTAAGTCCTTGAAGCTTTGAGATGTGGTCAGTCTGCAGAGCAGTTTAGGATAACAAGTGAAGACTGTTATCAGGTCAAATTACTCTCTAAAGGAAATTAAGAGAGGCAGAATATAATTACTTGAACTGGAATGTAGCCAGGGTGTTGGGATGATCATTTGCTATATGACCATTAATGACTGTGGTAGAAAACTGTGGATTTAATGCCATGAGGTAAATATTCACTCTCACCAAGGAGTCTGCTCGTTAAGAATAATATGGATGCAGTCATAAAAGAATGTTAATTGAATCCTGTGTATGGGTGAGCATTCGTCTTCTGAAACCAAGTATCAGCACTAACATCACTCAAAATACATAGAAATGCTGTTTAACATCTGTTGGGGATAGGGAATCGAAAGGGCTCTCTGTCATTTTTTAGTTCTGATGATAAGGGATAAGATGAAATTCCCGTAGTTAGTGCAGACTGGCCTCTTGGAAACTACAGAAGCAAACATATAGGGGTGTAAGCAAAACTGCTAAACAGAATGGATTTAAGGAATGGCTTATCAGAAATATTAGATATAAAAATAAGAGTTTGAGGTTTCATGGAAACCAGAGTGTTTAGCAAATGATGTGCTACTGTGCCTTTTGTCCTTCTTCTGTCCTGAAAGTAATAACAAGATTTTGTATGTCAGTAGTCTTTCATGCATTTAGATTACCCTTCAATTGAGTTTCATAGTACTCCAAAACAGAAGGATAAACACTATATGATAATTGCTTTACCTTTTACTGCAGTGCAGCAGGTACATAACCACATTATCAGTAGAGGTGTGAAAAAAAATCAGTGCTTGACAATGCTTCGGGAATTTGAGACGGTAAGAACCCAGTTTATACTTTTAACATTTGACAATAAAAGCTTTAGTCCTATGACTATTTCTGTGCAATACTTAGGTCATCAGCTACCAAGATGTTTACACGTCTTATATACCCAACCCAGCAGTTCATATCAATACCCGTTAGGATGCCAAGTACTACAGCAATTGCCAGACTTGGAAGACTTTTAAAATGCTTTGCTAGTGAGAGGTGGTTTGCTTAATTAGTGCCCACGGTGGCCAGGGCTTCACAGCTCACCTGAAGAATCTGGAATATGTAACTGCTCTGTGGCTCTCTTCACATAACGCACAGGATCAGTCAGAAAGGTCCCTCTGCTGAAGCAGAGGAGCTGCATCCACAGATGCTCCTACAAGAAAGAGCTTGGAAGAGGCATCTCTGAGTCTTTACCAGTTGTTGAGGAAGATCCTGAAATTATGTCATTCAGGTACAAAACTAAATCCTAATCTCCACTAACATAGCTTTATTGCAAGTTTCTTTAGTTTCTTTCCTTTAGAATTACTCAAGAGGCTCCTGTGCTTGCCAATGTTTTGCAAGGAAGTCTTGATTGACTGTGAAAAATGTTAAATACAGCTTGTGAAGCTTGTTGGTAAAGAACTGGCCTCTTAAAAATGCATGAGACTTGATCCAAAACTTGCTCAATTCCATAGGATAGTCTCCTTCACATAGCAGGTGAGGATTTTTTGGAAACTGATGAGCTCGCAGGAAGGTTCATCCAAACCCAGAGAAAATGGTAAAGGCGTTTGTGAATGAGGACAGGGGAGAGGGAGAGAGAATTAGCAATCTCTCCTCTCGCTGCTTTCCTGAAAGTCCCACAAGCCTTTTTGTGCTTCTGGAAGAGGTAAGAGACCTGTTTGATTTAAATCAAGAAAATCTTGTTAAAAATATTCAAGCCTCTGAGAGAGCTGCTTACATTAGCATGATTATTTAGTCTGGAAAAAGGACTTCATTGCAGTCATCTTTGGGAGGCCCAGAGTGCCAGCTGCAACTCCTGAAAAAGGAAATTCCAGCCAGCACAGAGAGTGCTCCTGTTCCCATTGCCCAGAGTCGCCTGCGCCTGGCCAAGGCTTCTGGAAGGTTTGAGCCCCTCTCACCTACTGCTTTTCCACAGAGTCAGAAGACTCCTGTCACAAACACATATCCTTTCTGAAAGAAAGGACCAGAGCTGCCTTCTGAGGCACCAATGACAACTTTAATAACTTATCTGGCAGTGGACAACCAGAAGAAACCGGATCTGGAACTGGCAAAGAGACCTCAAGGTCAGCCCTATTTCAGCACATTGCATTTCATAATGGAATGTGAACAATAAATCCCATCATGTCTTTAATAATTTAATAGTTAGCATGCTGGGAGAGGAGAAAGTCTGTGGTGTAGTGCATCAAGTTTTATGCCATTCTCTTACTTCTGAGCCTGTAAAGGCAGCTAACAGCACTTAACCTAACACTGCTGCTATTGCTACACAGGAAAACATTCATTAAACTTCATAACTCTGAGAAGAAAACCCTTAATTCATCAAACCATGTACATCAAAGGGGGATCTTTTATAACATCATTACATGAAGGATACGTTTTTTTCCTTTTTAATTGAAACTATGACAGGTCAGTCCCTCAGGCACCTTGTAATGGTGGTGGCCATCCCACAGGCTGTGAAGGATTTTATTGACCACGAGGCCTTTCATACCACTGCCTGGAATGAAGAGGAACTTTATTCTAGCAGAAATATACAGGATGTAGTGAGCAAACATGGGAGCTGGAACATGCTGCCTTGCGCAGAAAAGAACCTCCTGTGTATCCACTGCAGTAAGTTAACTGCTCCATGGACCATATCTGACGTTTTGTGGTGTCGGATGCTGTGCATGGGCAGCTGACGTGCAGGCATGTTCCCTAGTATTTGTCAGAATAGGAGTTTATGAGAAGCAGATGAGGATGTAAGACTTGGGCAGGTAGGTTGGCTAGAGGGAGGAGTTTTAAATGGCATTATACTTCCCAAATTTCCTGCTCGGAGCAGCTGAGATGATTAAGCAGAGAGAAGGAGGCATCTGACTTTTTTTACAGGTATAAGCTGGCAGAAAATTTCTTCTTCCACATACTTCTCCTCTGAGCTTCCAAAGGTGTTCTGTTTTCCTTCTACTCTATTGCAGTGAAGTACCCATGGTGAGGCCTTGGAGCAAAGCCACAGTCCAGTCTTTATCTCTAGTCTCCCGGTATAGATCCATAAATAAAGTAAACCCCCTTATGGCAGAGTAATCTTCAAGAATTCCTCAGCATGAATAAACTTTCATGGCAAAACTATAACCCTTTCCCTGCAACTCAAATGAAGCTCATCTGATTTATATCTTCTGTTATTATCATTATGGACCACACTGAGAGTGACCAGGTTCCCCTGTTTCCTGGCAGATAAAACACCCAGTGTACAAGAGATAGCAAGAGGCAGTTCAGTGGCAGTGGCAGTGCACTGGGCAAAGCCCCCCCAGCACAGGAAACTCTTCAGCTGCCTGGGCAAGGCACAGCCACGGCTGCTGGGGGTTTCTCTGCCGCCTGCCAAAGTCTGTGGCAAAAGGAAAAACCAAACAGGAAGTAACATTTAAGTTTGGTTTTAAAATTAAGATGCAAATCTGCTACACAAATATCCTACAGCAGGCAAGTCCAAAGGGAGCATGTTTCATTTTGGATCAGCTTAAATTTCTTAAACTAACTTCACTGACATTTGTCTTGTGCCGGTTAATTTACTTATGTCTGCTTTACACGCTCACACTAAGCATAGATAAAGTTCTCCACACAAAGGTTTACGCTCGCATGACAAATCCTAGGCTGTAACAGAAATGTTTTTGTACCACACTGGCCCTGTGCATCAGAACAGCCACCACTGTGCACGGTTATTTGTTCTTGGCGGAACATTTGCTGTGTCACAGGCAGGCTGTGAGGAAAACGGGAATAAGCCTTTTGCCAAGGAAGATGCAGAGCGGACTTGAACAGCTGAAGGGAGGAACGGAGGCAGTTAACACCTTGTGGGTAATTTTTAGCTGACCCTGGCTATCTTTCTTTTACCATAAGATATTACTTTATAATATTTAATTAATGTGGGTATTAAAAATATAGAGGGATTTCAATGCCCTATGAAACTCGTAGTGATTTTAGAAGTAGAAGAATAAAGTTACTATAGAAAGTTAATCCACAAATTTGTAGGGACTTTTTTCCCCCCCAAATTATCCTGCTCTAATCAGTTCTAATTCTCTCTTTCTTTTTAAAGGAGAAAGAATGAGTTTTGTAGAGTATTTTGAGAAAGGTATAAGTTCTCAGCCTTCACTTCCCAACCCTCCCACACCCCAAACAATGCCTTTACTTGGAGAGTTACATAGTTCACTTATTAAAAAAAGAAGCTGGAGAGTCCCCATTTCTGATACATCCAGTGTATCACAGTTCCTATCACTCCTTATGGCTGCTTCTGCCTTTCACAGCAGATAGAGAGATAAAAATAAACATGTGCTTCTAGTTCTGCTTTCTAAACCATTAGAAGAACACATAAGCAGAACAATAACATCAATACCTCAGCGGTTTTTTCCTTTGCATCGTGATCCAGAGTCTTTTGGGGAGCAGCAGCCACCAGCTCCCCGAGCCAGCGACTGAGCGGGGTCTGTAGGGACAAGGGTCAGTCTCCCACCTTTGAGGAGGGAGGAACGGAAATGTAGAAAAAAGCTCCTGCTTGTTTAAGGGCAGGAAGGCAATTTTTTCTGTTCTAAAGCGAACTGCAATTTCAAGCTCTCTCTGAATACCTTTCAAGTACATCTGCTGTAAAGCCTTTGGAGCCACTGTTATTTACAAAGTAGGAAAGTGCAACCAATGCAGATTATAAGAGCTCTTTTCCAAGAAGAAAGCAAGAAGTATGCACTCTTCCAGCATCCTACCAGGGCTAAAATTATGGTGGTTGCACTTGTAGGCAGGCAAATAGTCATTTAGTGTGGTACTTAGCCTGTACAGTCATGGTGCTTGCAATGATTAATGGATAGGTTAATTTTCTCTATTTCATTTTAAATAAATAGCCCTTCTGGTTAGTCCTCTGCATATTATGCTGTGTGTGTGCTATGTGCAAAGCCATCCTGGTATATAATGTCCCCAGGCACTACACCACTTTCATTTTCCAAGTTTACTCCAATCTTGACCAAATGGAGCAAAGGAAATATGCATAATTTTTTCCTTTCCTAGTTATTGTCCCAGATGTTTTCATTGCCATTATGTTGCCTTTCAGCTGTTGAGTGAATCATGTTGCTAGCACTGTTCAGAGTGATTTCTTCTTCTCCCAGTCTTCTACCTGCACTTACAAGGTTAAGTTTCCTGAAAATATTTGCTATCAGAATATTTAATTTTTAATATTTAAATATATTTGGGCCAAATTCAGAACAGAAAAAAATAGGTGTGGATCTGACTTAATGACTCCAATGTAACCTCAAATAATACATGAGTGAGCTGCATATATATGAACTATGAAACCAGAGAATTATTCTGCTGTGCTCTCTAAGTCCACTATACCCATGGTTTATTTTAAATTACTTTGGGTAGGGTCACTTCTTTTAGCATGTCACTATATGTGACCATTTGTGCATGCAGAAGTTGATCATATCATAAACAGCTGTGGTGCTGGGATGAACCTGTAAAATTCTTTTAAGGTGCATCTTGACACGTCTTCACACCAAGGTTAGTACGTATGTGAGATGGAGGCTGCATAAGAAAAGTCTCTGAAATAAAAGCAGAAAAACTGGTAAAAACTTCATTTTCACTGGGACCTGATACTTTCCCAATGCAACAAAGAAATCTGGTCCTCCCTCTCCCTGCTGCCCAGGACATTCTGCCATGCAAAATCCTGTATTTCACCTGTAACATTTTTATGATGGTTTGTTCAACTCCATTCTGTCATCACAGAAGGATTAGCGGATTGCTAACTTCTAACATGTCCCTTCCTCCTTCCCTGCTTTAAATGACAAATCAACTCACTGGGAGTCAGACACCAAAACCATTTATTTCTTTAAATGCTACCAGGCATCAAGGTCTGTCTCCAGCTACCTTTGTAATTTTGGCCTAACTCTGCACTTGTCACTCATAAGATCTACAGTTGTGGAAACTGTCAGCAGTACAGCGGTATAAAATTCAAACAGTCTCTGTGTGGTGGTGTCTGATAAGATAAGAAAAGTTATTTTGTGATTTC
>QWTY01020525.1:5906-35148 GCA_008033365.1 Pseudorectes ferrugineus | reverse complement strand
AAAAATACCTTTGGCAAGCAAGAGCATAATGACCACCACTCATGGGATCAGTGTTATTCAGAATAACTTTGCTGTATAATACACCATGCTGCCTTCCCTGCAGTTCAGGAAGTTGCTGCTGTCTGCTCTTCATTTCAGAACAGGGTTATTCTTACTTATCTCTTAGATTTTTGATTCCTGAGAAAGTAGACTTTATTTTTATAGAAATAATTTAAAATAAAAACTTAGGATTTAGACTTGTACTGAACTCAACTGTTCTATTTTTCTCACAGCAGTTAGATATACTTCTGTCCTAAATGCAGGAAATTACACTTACCCATCTTGGTGCAGAATTTTTAAATACTTAGTTAAAAGCTATTCATCAAATATGCTTTTATTTCGTAAAAACAGATAAGTAGCAAAGAGCCTAAATAAAATTCTGTCTTAGGCTGTGCTTTCTTGAGGACTTTGTTACCTTGTAAGTATAAACTGAAAGCCTTCCTCATGGCTCTTTTTGCTAATTTACTAACTCCAGACTGCATATTAACTCAGTAAAGACAACTTGCAGCCAGCAGGCCTAGGAAGGAGGGATTATTTCATGGATACTTTGGGTAAAAAATACCTTAGATTGAAGTTTATGTTGTTCCGAGATATTAATTGCCAAAAACACAGACAAGGAGATGGGGATACAATTCTGTCTGAGTGAGAAACTCTGAGATCCCAAATGTGAATTTTGTGGGATAGAAGTATTAATACTAATACCTTTCAGATCCTCATCTGACTTTGGCACCCCACGGACTCCAGAGGCAGTGACGGGCAACCTTGTTGTCAGGACATCTCAGTCATGTGCTTTTATCTGACTGCAGAATTCTCATGTTTTGGGACAGCTTTGAGACTGAGGCTTATCACTGTGTAGGCAGGGCCAGGAGTTGGACTGAATGATCCTGATGGGTCCTTCCTAACTCAGCATATTCTGTGATTTTCTAGGTGTTGATTGAGAATTGTTTCTTTGCTATGAGCTGAGCACACTCCAACTCATGCTCAGGTCAAATCTTTATGATTGTCCATCTTGTGTATATAGAAGCTACATTCGTGTTTGTATTTAGTGTGAGCTTCAAAGTATGCCAGGTCAAGAAGGACACTCAGATAAGCCCATTGCTTTCCTATGACCCTGGGCACATGCAGTATAGGTGGACCAAGCATGTTGATGTTGATAACATTCATGTTGAACCTCTCACAACCTACGCAGCACCTTGCAATGCTTACGAAACTTGACACTGCAACACATCATAAGCAAAAAGCTGCTCCCCTAGGCCTGAACTGTTAAGTGTTATCTCACTTGAAATATGAGAACTGAGTCTGCTGCGGTGGCTGTTGACTAGTGTGAAGCACAGTTATGCATCTTTTCCCATCTTTTGTAGAAGAGCACCCTGAGGATATAAAGACTTGCAAAAGCTTTTCTGTCCAGTCATCTATGAGCTAATTTTTTAATGTTTAGCTAGAGCTGTCTTTTTCCATTTCTGCATCTACATGTTGGATGTTATGTTAATAGAGAGTGGTACTTTGAGTTATATTAAATTTTCAAAAGTCTATTCCAGCCTCTTGTTCTATTCCTGCCCTTGTAATTTGTCATAAGTGAGTAGCTTGCTCTCTGCTAGTAAAGATTGAGATTTCCAGTTTTCCATGACTTGAAATGTTTTGTCTGATTCCTTTCCCCCCTTTTTGATGTGCTCTGCTAACATTGATGACTAAGGCAGCTTTTGAAAGAGAACTGTCCCCATTACCTGCAGCATGCTACATTTTTTTACTTTTTTTTTTTTAAAGAACTGTGTCATAGATTTTTTAATTCCTTCCCAGGTAGCCCTTGTTTGTGTCTTTTTAAAATTTCTATGGATTGTTTTTATTAATTTCTGTGCCCATAGTTTACCAGTCTATGGGGGAGAGTGGAGAGGAGACTGCCATTAAAGTTTGCAAACCTGTGAGGGGGAAATTTGCCATTAACTGGATCATATATTGTAATTACCAGTATCTGCCAGGTTGTCAGTGGTCACTAAGCTTAGTAATCAGTGTCCTAATCTTTGCTGCTGCTGCTGCTGATGCCCTTGTTGGGAGTTCCTGATGGGTAGGTGTGAGGTCCTGAACATTGTGTTGCCAGCTAAGTTGCAGTCTAGAGATCTCAGCACTCTTAACTTGACTTGAGGAAAGGCCAAAGGTTTGATACAGTGGCTAAGATTTGTTGAAGACAAGCACAGTTCCAACACATTTAACCTATCAGGAAGGGAGTTAAGGGATAGGTACTGATGGAAAGGTGCTTGCTGAAACACAGTGATATCACTGACCCTGTACTGGACATTGGCAAAGCTTTATCCTTTGTTGTGATATGGTAAAAAGAGCACAACATGTCATCACATGCCAGCTATATCTTTGTTTTCTTACTGTCCCATCCTGTATGTTCCCTTTCTAGCCCTATCTCAGTCTGCACATACTACAATATTCCTTTTCCACCACTGCAGTGAGATTGCACATATGAGTCAATGCCTTCGCAAGCCTTTGTGTTGCTGGTACTTTGGTGAACCGTATATTGGGCAGCCACAGAACATATTTCCCTGTCAGTCAAGTGGTTCCATCAAAGCTGGAACAAATAAAACCTTGTTTCTTATAGATTTGTGTCTTGCATTAACCTAATGAACTTTCTGTTGTCCAGCAAAGTGTGAAATCATGTTGTAACATCTCCCTTACATGGGATTCTTATAGGGTGTCTTTCCTTTGCACAAATCTGTAAAGAATTCTAACTTTCTGCCAGTCACACAGTAATGCAAGGGCAGGAATGAGTGGGAATTAAAAGTTGTGCGTGTATGTGTTCTGGGGGAGTGGGAGGGATAGAGAGGTTATGCGTTCCTAAAGGCTGTTTTGCAATTAATTTGCAATTAATTTGATTAGGGAAAAAAGATATCTAGAGGCCTTATGGACCCCCAGAATATCTGACTGAAAAATTCTTAGCTCAGTATCAGTCGGAAGATACAGGTCTTGATAATAGCTGAGCTGGGATGTTTCAGGACTTGTGCATGACATATGGATATGAGTAAGTCTGTACTGGAAATGTAAATGAACACAAAGGAATCAGGACGACAGTTTCTGTCTAAAATAGGGCAACTGTCATTATGTTACTTGCAAACCAAAGAGTCTCCTGAAATGCCTACTTGGCTTTGAAAGTTATTCCCAGGGAATTCAGAAGTCTGTACAGAAATAAAGAGAGAAACCAAATGAAGGAAGAAAAGCAAAGAAAACAATCTGAGATGAAAGCCTCCATCCCCTTCTTACAACTTTTGTCACAGAAAAGGTGACTGGTAGTTCACAGAAAAGGCATGAAACTCCTTACAGTGTTGTTCAAAACATATTCCGGGTGATTAATGTTATCTATCATGAGTTTATTTCTTGCATCTCTTGAAATATGAATAATCCTGAAAAAAAATCCACATCAGAAGGTGTATTCATTTCTACTCAGAACTATTCTTTGCCAGACATTTGGATTCTTGATGTGGAAGAAAACAAGAACTGACCTCTTAGATACGTCTTTTAAGGGTGAAATATTTTTTAAAACATCCCAAACTTCCCAAATTGTGAAAAGTGGAGGGAGAAAATGCCCTAAAATGTCCTCTTACTGTCTGCATTCCTATAATTACTGTAGCAGGTTCTTCTTTTGGTTCGGCTTGTTTCAAGCTCCACTGCAAAGAAGGCTGTTTGTGTGAACTCTCTCTTCTTATTGTTAGCACAATGATGAAGAGGTTGACAGGTTCTCTTCTCTTGCCTGAAGCTGCTAGCTAGTCAGCCTAGCTGATGCTCCTTCTGTAATTTTTTCTTGTCCTATATTCTTGTTTCCTGTAGTTTTTACTTCTTTACTACATGACAGTCACACAGATGAAAAGCAGCCAAAGGAAAAGAGAGTAAAAAATCCGATTCACTCAGTAACCATAAATAATGCGCCTTCAAGAAGAAAATCATGAAATTGGTGAGAAGTCCAGCATACAAGAGACTACTAAAAGGTTTGGGAGTATCTTATCCAAAACAGTAGTCAAGATCAAGTCATGTGATCATGAAGGCAGAGAATACAAATGAAATAGGGACTTATTCAAATAGGGCTTTTTCTATTACACAGTGTGATGACTTTGGCTCTCAAGACTCCCAAGTTCCCAGCTTTGTTCAGGAAGAAATAGCAAGTACTATTACAATATCTGACAAATATAAAAATTACAGTCAATAGTAATTGGTATACATAGTGAGTTATAAATATAAGGAATAAATAGACAAGGGAATCTAAACATAGCAGGAACAACTTCCTGTAAGTTACCATTGTGAAGACAATAGTGATGTCAAATTATAAATTTTAATATAGTTAAACTATATCTGGAATGAAAGAAATGCCAGTACCACTCAAGGATACCCTAAGATTTGAACAGCCAAACTATGATGAAAAACAAAAATACTTAATAACTTTTAATTTCCATATTTTAGAAAAGGGGGATATACTCATGTATCAGAATGAAAAAGTGCTCTCTAGTCCACTGATTAAAAAGCTCATAAGAGAGCAATAACAGAAGCAATATTTAAGATCAGAAACCCAAGATAACTTTGCCCAGAAGTCTTTTAAGATTCAGTAGATGCTCTTTTTAGACCTGGTAAACAACAGCTATAAAATGAACCAGTAGTGTTTCCTGGAATGTAAGAAGGCCAAGAGCATCTTTGGGTGTCTTTGACTATTGGCAAGAACTAATCAGGTGGGTTGAGGGCAGCCATCCTTCTGCTCAGTTCAGCACGTGTGAAATCTGGAGTGCTGTGTCTGGTTTGGGGTACACGAAAGGCACACTGAAGTGGGTCTGTGAAGGGCCACCAGGACATGATGGTGTGCAAGGAGGGGCTGAAAGAAATGTTTTTGTTCAGCCTTAGAAAGGCTAAAGGGAGATCCAGTTCCTGCCTTTAGCTGTTTATTGGGAGGTTATAGAGAAGGTGCAGCCAGACTTCTCAGAGCTACACAGAGAAGGGTGGGAGGTTCAGCACAGGGAGTTCCAGTGCAGTGTAAGAAAAAGTTATTTCTATGAGAGTGCTCCAACACTGAAAAAGTTGTCTGGACAGGGAGTGGGATGTCCATCCTTGAAGACACACAAAACTGAACACGGCGCTGAACAACCTGTTCTAACTAGGACTTCATTGGGCAAATGAGCTTTGGATGTCCCTTCAAACCAGTGTGATTCCATGGTTCTGTGGTTAAAAGATGCTAATTTTTTTAAAAAATATGAGATTATCAGAGGTATTCTAGAAGTATAGAAGAACTCTCCAGTTAGGAATTCATGTGGCTTCATGTCATTTACCCAGCTGCATATTGGTTAGTTAGCCACACAGGAATCCCAAGCAAAAAGTAATAGCTGTAAATGGATACAATGAACCAGCAGCAGATCATGTGAGTGTCAGAAACAATGAAGACTTGAAAACCAAGCCTTGAAGACCTGCAAGATCTGATGTCTAATAAAAATAGGGCTCATGGATGCTTTAAAATGTCTTTTTTCTTTTTATACCATTTAAAAAAACCCCAGAAACATGAAATCTCTGAAATCTCTTCCACCTTGTCAAATATGTTTGAAATTGCTGGTCAGCTCATGGCTCCTTTCATGAGATCGATCAACAAGAAAGCAAATACATAGACAGTGTCTTATTTCTGTAGGAAACCAGGCTAAAAATAAAAGGATGAAAATCTAATTAACACCAGGAAACTTAATATTATGGAAAGAAGTCTTGGCAAGGAAAGATGATTTTGTTCATTCATATCATTAGAACTGGAATTCATAAAACTAAAAGCAAAGAATGAAAGTATTTAGGTGCTTTATTAGTCTCTTATAACACCTTGACTGCCAAAAATATGATTATGAAGTATCAGTAAAGAGATTTTTAAAGGGATTAAGAACTGCCTTGTTGTATAGAACTGGAAAATGAGCTGTCAGTGGGGAGTCACAGCTGCATAGAAGCTCAGCTAGTAGGGTTCCTTAGTATTAGCTTGTTTCAGTCAGTGACTGAAGGTGAATATAAAATCACTGATAACAAACTAAGGCAATTCAAATAAAAGCAGGGCATGCATTTTCACCATTAGGAAGTATAGTCCCCTGTGGAACAAACTAAGGGAAGCAGCAATGTTTTAATACCATGATGTCTTCAAATCAAAGGAAAAATGACTCTGCTAGGGTGCTTTTGTGTTAAGGCTGTTGACTTAGTTCAGATAGGGTCAGTGAGTAGTATCCTATAGGCTTTTCCCTACGAGAGTTAAAATCAGATGATTTAATGGTTCTTTCTATGGAAACCTTAGTCCTTGAAAACGGTGACAGAAAAAAGTCAGTGATGAGACCAAAAAGATAAAAACTGAAAGAGAAAAAATATTAGGGAAACAAAGAAGACCTGTGATTAAAACCAAGATAAATATTGCCTAATTTTGCATTAGTAAAACATATATTCTTAAAATGCATCTTCCGCTAGGACTGGACTTGTTGGATATTAGAAGAAGGTTCTTGACCCAGAGTGTGGCTGGACACTGGAACAGGCTCCCCAGGGAAGTGGTCACAGCACCAAGCCTGACAGAACTCAAGAAGTGTTTGGACAATGCTCTCAGACACATGGTGTGACTCTTGGGGTGTCCTGTGCTGGGCCAGGAGTTGGACTTGATGATCCTTGTGGGTCACTCCCAACTCAGAAGATTCTGTGATTCTGTGAACTGGAAGCTTGAAAAAATGCATTTGAAAACTCATTCTTAGGTTTGGCTTTCAAAGACAGAAAATGCAGGCAGCCAAGAAATCCCATCATATTGTCATTTATTATACACTAGTGTTATGCAGTAGTTCAGGCTTTCAGTAGGTTCCTGACAAATATTTCAAGGGCTTCCGGTAGCAAGCAAAGTTGTTAAGGTACCTTTCAAAATAGAATGACTGTAAAAATGACAGTGTGTTGCTAATGTCTGTCTGGATATACACATACTCTTCCTCACCCCCACCCCTTACTAGAAATCCTGAAAAACTCAAGCAATGGAGATAGAAATGTGTTCTTTGAATTGTGTAATAGGGGTTCCAAGCAGAAGCGTACACTGAAACCTCTGCATGCAGATTACAAGCTTATTGCTCCTCTGTGCACACTTATGGCCATTAGTAGCTTCATACCCTTGTACATGTATTATTTTCAGAAACAACTGTGTTGAAAGTTTAAAGAACTTTCTCACTATTACAGTCTTGTTTTGTTCATTGTAATACTAATTGTAAGTCTCGTAAGGCTTTTCCCAGCTGTTTCACTTCCTATTTGTTGGTAGGAGTCCAGTTTTCTTCTTTGAAAAAAAGACTACAAAATCCTAAACATTTATTTAACCTTGTGTGGTGCATTTTTACTTATTAAAAGCTGTGTTTCAACCTAGACTGCTAATTCTATATCCAGTGTTCAGTAACTAGCCTCACACACATGCTTGGTCTTTCCATGAACATACTCTTACATCCAAGTGTCCAGAGTACCAGCCTGCTTTGAGTGTGCCTATCACCCTGCCCATCAAACTGAGGCCATGGAGCTGAGGTGTCTGAAACTACACACCCTGTAGGGAGACAGTGGAAGAGCTCCTTAAATCCCTATGAAAACTGGTGTCTCCTCTGTTTTTTTTGTAGTTTTGTGACCCTTCTTTAGCTGTTTCCTTTTACCTTCTCTTGCTATCAAATCTTGTATGCTAGCAGCATATGTACTTATGTCTCCTCTTTCTCCTGAGTCTTGCACTGTCTTGCCAAATTATGCTGTGAACCAGAAGTCAGCTACATAATTTTTTGCAAGAATAATCCCCATCTGAAGCATGTACTTCTGTAAACCTCATCAGAAATCTTGGCTCGTTACTGTGCACTTCTTTAAATTGTTATGCTTTTCTTTAGGGATCTTGAATGGACTCTGTAAGAACTTTTGTGTACGTTCCAGTGAAAATGGATGTAAGAAAAATGGGCTTAAACAAAAACTATCACCAAGATCAATTTTTACATTTTTATTTTCTTTGTGTGTAGACAAATATGTGTGGAAATTTTTGATGTTGAAGTCTGCTTTAACTGTAATTAAGTCATAATTGTACAAGATGTTTGAACTCTGGCAGAATACTACCAGAAGGGTGTCACTGCTCCAGTTTTGCTGTGGTCAGTTTTCTAAATCTAACTTGGATCCAGAGGTAGGATCCCATTCTTTCCTGGAGCATACCTTCATATAGTCTCTGCACCGACACTCCTCTTTTCAGTTTCTGCTTCCTGGCTGAACAGTGATTATCTCCATCAAATCCTGCAGTCTGTTCATACCAGGACAGAGGCTCCCACTTCCTCCGGGTTCAGTCGGACTTGCAAGTACAAGCAGTGAGCTGGTGTATGTAAGGTAAGTGTTACAAAACTTCTCTGCCAGGCCTACATTTCGGTGGGAATGGTTGTGTCTTGGTCTATTTTGCACCATGCTCAGAATTGTCAGTGTTTAGTATGTAATGTCTTTCAAAAACACTGAAGCTGTATGCAGCAAACAGTGCTAGAGCAAAGTAACTCAGTCTTTCTTATGGGTCTGTGGAGTGAAATGGTTGATGTTGAAGACCCAATGACCCTTCTACCTGCATCTAATGGCTCTCTTACTTGCACTTATACACTTAATTATACCTAAATTTCATTTAGATGTGTTTTTGGTACAAATAGAATGCAGAATGTCAGGGTTTTTTTCCATTTTCTGGTAGTGCCAGCTGTAGTTGCAAACATTTTTTCATAAGCATAGACGAAATTCCTTTACTCAAGCAGCAGTATTTCTGAATAAACACTTCCCTGAGTTGCTTTAAAATCATTGCTGTAAGGTCATTCTCAGGTTCATCTATTGGGATGGGACTGATAGAGTCTAAGTAGAAGGCTTCAGGCTGTGATCTTTGCAAGGAAGTTAAACATGGAATTCATTGACAGGAATAAATAAGTTCTGGAACAGAAAAAAAAAAAGTCAATATGCTTGTAGTGCAAATGAGCTATAAACCAAATGTAAATGCTAAAGGTGTGGTCAGGACATTTACCTGACTACAGTATGCACAAGCCAAGTAAACAATAATCAAGTGTTTGGTACCTGGAATTGAGATGTGTGTTTTATAACAGGAGAGCTGTAGAGGTCAACCTTCAGACTCAAAACGACTGGATACTGAAATTTTAGAATGTTGCTGCTTTTAAAATTACCTGAATAACCTGAGGACTGTATGTAGAGTTATGGTTGTAGCTAAAGAGGCCAAAAGATCATGATAAGTGAGAAAGGCAGACTTTGGAAGGAAACTGTCACAAATTATTGCAACTTCCTTCCAGCACATTTTTGCCTGTGTTCTTTTCCTTTAACATTTGTCATCATTCATGTCATCAAGCCTTCTACTTCCACATTTCCCATTTCACATACTTTTCTATTAAGTTTTGACTGTAATATTTTAGTTGTTATGGAACATTTATTTCTGTAGGGTATTCTCCAACTCCATAGTTCAGCTCTAAGTGTATTCATCATTACTTGTATCAAGCATTTTTGTCCATCATTTTGATGACTTTCCGGTGCACAGCGGAATGTTATTTTGGGGTGAAGCCGCAATCCCCTCTATTTAAAAAAAAATGTAGATACCGCACACATTTATGTCTATCCACTAAATAACTTGGTGTCCACATTCTCAAATCTTCTCACCTTTAATTAGAGGAATCAAAATCTCTTTCCTGGACCTTGTTACCTAGTTAAATACCAGGTATTTACCTTGCAGATTGCTCTAGCTAATACATTTCTGCTATAGGAATTCTTAAGCATCTTCATCTTTATGTGTCACTAGTGGAAGCATTAGGAAATATTTCTTTCCCATTACCCTTATAAGCAGATCAGGGTTCCCAGACTCCTGCCATTTCTTTCACATGCAGTACTCTATAAGAATCTTAAGTACATTATGCTAAACTGTATTTCATCTTTTCAAGTGAAATGGTGCTCCATTTGTTCAAATGCTGCATATGCAATCAGTCATGGTGTGAACACCCCGCTGTAATACCACATGTGAGCAGAGCTAAGCCCAGCTGCGTTGTCCTTCCCTCGACAGCACTCAGATAATAACTGAAATGATCAGTCAACAGTGCTGGGAAAGTGCCTTAGAAATGTAATCTGTCTAGCTATGCTGCTGTCAGCAACTTCAGAACAGGTCCTTGGTGCCACAAAAAGACACAGGAGAATCTCATATTACTGACTAACTACATAGTAAGGAAGCATGTAAAATTCAAAGTTACTAAGTTTAACGTATGGCATAAAACCACAACTTCAGCACACGACAAATGAGAATGGCAACACTTCAGAAAAGAAAGCACTTCAGAAAGAAACTCTAGAGTCATGATGAAAAGTTCAGTGAAAAGACCAACATGATGTTCAGTGTTGGTCAGACAATAAAAGAGAAAGATAGGAGTTCTCAGGAAAAGAAAAGGCAACAAATCAAATATGCTATGCCACTATTTATTTGATGATATGCCTGTTAAATGCAGTTCTAACCTCAAAATGGATACGATAGGACTTGGAAAGACTTAGAGAAGGTGAAGGGAAATATGAGAGGAGGTTGGGGGGAAAACAAGATAAAACTTGGAAAAGAGACAACTGAATGGGAAAAAAGTGGTTAATTGTCATGAGAGTTATGGAGATGATAACAAGGGAACAATTTTCATTTTTTCTTTAGAAATAAGTAGAGGGAAAATAAGACATTACAAAGTAGTATTTTAGTTACATAAACCCCAACAGTTTTCTAAACAATATTGTTAATAGTGGAACTCACACACTCATGAGTGGAATGAGTCATGGAAAGATGTATGGAAAGATTCTCATAGTCTTTCCCTAAGTATCCACTGTAGTCAATGCTGAAAACATGGTACAGGGCTGAAAAATAAATTATTTTATTTTTTGCTTTGTTAATGATATCTCAAAGCACAGACACAGTCTGTAGGCGTAAAAAGACCACAACTTCTAAGCTATTAAGAAGAATACAGTGGGGAGGTTGTGCCTCTCCCTTTGCTTCCTGGAGTAACTGGATCACAAATTAGCTCTCAGTAGATGCCTGTCTTGCTGAAGTAAAAAAGTTGCTGACAGGATCAGTACATTTGTGCAGGTATAAATGATGAAAAACAGGATTTCTTTCCCATGTTGTTTTCAACGTCTTGTCAAAACCCAAAAAGTAATAATCACAGGGGCACTTCAGCTTGCTTTGCTTGTGTTTTACTTCACTGGTTGTAGCTGACTGGGAACTGAAAGGGAGTGGACATGGCAATACTAACAATGACGGCCCCCTAAGGGGAAAAGAGAACTTAAAGTGAACTAGATGAGAGAGAATGCATGTGCAAGGGGTGCCTGGCAGCAGGGCATCGGGGAACAAAAGCTCTCAGCATGGGAATCAATGCTCTCTGTAGAAATCTGTAGGGAAACATCCTGCTTTCCCCCAGGCTCACAACTGCACTGCATTGCTGGTGATGTGAACAGCTGCTTTCCTTCAGTATTGGTACTTTTGGTAATATTAGAGCACTGTTGTGGTGCACTGCATTTATACTTTCTCTGCCATTGGATGTACTGTTTTCTTTTTTTACTGCCAGAAGTTCACAGTTCTTATTTTAATTCTCATTCTGAGCACAACAGTTGAGTTGCTAATGTGTGGAAAAGCATTACCCGGAATTAATATGATTGCATTCGTACCATCCCCTACCATCTTCTTGTCAGCCCTTATAAACTTAAGTTACACTTATTTTGGACTGACCTTTTCTCTAATTGGACAGGAGAGCACAGAGGAATATCTAGATGCTAGGATAATGCCTTACTATGGTAAGGGGGGAAAAAAGGGTCAGTCTTCTATAGGAAGTGTCATTTCTTGGAGGAGACATATAACCAAGACCCTGGCCCTCTTGCAGCAACACAGTTTCTGCTTTTGTGTCCAATTTAAGCTCTTTTGAGAAATGTATGTATTTCTCTATCAAAACATTGATTGAGGAGGTTTTTTTTTCTGTGCTAAAATATTGCCTATTGTCGTTTTGGGTTGATTTAAAAACTGACAGATTAAACTGGGCTAGTGGTCACATTCCTTTATGAAGATGGGAATTGCTGGATTAGACCAGGACTAGTAGGGTGATTTCACTCCCACTGATGATCTGCAGCAAATACTGCAGAAAAACATGCCAGAAATGCCAGTCTGCAAATGTAAAGTGGTCTTCATTCTAATCCTTGTTAATTAGACTTTGGTTTAGAGCTTGAGTTGCAGGATTTTATATTCAATCCTTTTTTTTAATATTTATTTTAAATATAACAAACTGATTCTTTTCTTATGAAGCCTCAACTCTGCCTTGTGGCCTATTCAAATGCACAACCATGTCTGTCCTAAGATTCATGCAGATCAATAGGGTTCAGAAGCAGGGCACGTTGCCCATTTGTACAATTCTCAGTACAGGATGGCAGGCACCGATTCAAATCAATGATTTCTGTGGGAGCTGCAGTTCATGCTGGCTGTGCCTCTGCTGGAGGTGTTTTGACGCTGGCTTAGGAGTTATTTGTCCCTGCCAGGCACCTATGCTGCTGAAGCAAGGGTTTTACCCAATATGTTTTATAAAACTGAGGGACCTTAATGTATCACTGTACTTTGCTGTGGGTGAGCAGATAGGTCACGGTCGTACTGAGGAAAAGGCAGTGTTTATCCTTCGGCCCTGGAGAGAACTCAGGGTGATTCACATCACCAGCTAACAGCCAAACTGAGTGGGAGGTGTTTGCTTCTGCCCCACAGCTTGCAGTTACCTGTGGCAGAGGAACACGAGGTTGCTGCTGCAGAAGCCAGGGACAGCTTTTTATTACCATAAGTATTATCGAGGGGGCCCAACAGAGGATGTTGCTTTCACCTTGAATCTTCATGTTAATGAAAAAAATCTGTGTAAAATTTTAGTAGCACTTGTAAGAGCAGAGCTCTGGGATGTGTTTCAGCTTTGCAGCCCATTAGTCATGCAGGAAAATCACATAACCTTTACATTCTTGCTTCATATCCAACATCCAGGAAAAGTAGTATCACAGTCACAACTAGTTGCTGGAGTCCGTCTGTTTAATTAATGCCACTTTCCTTGTCAGTATTTCTAATGCAAAAAAAAAAAAAAAAACCACCAACAAAAACCCCCCCAAAAAACTTAAAGCAAAGTAAGGGGTCTCAGCAACTTTCTGAAAGGATTTCCTACCAAAACATGGATAAAGAGCAAGTCACAGGAGACCTATAGCCCATAGGCACAACTCATATTCAAAGAGATCAGCATCACACCTTGCTACTCAGCTCGTCATAGTTGACAACCATAGTTGTCTGCCAGCTTTTTTCATGTGTTTACAAAGTACATTTTGCTTTGTTTAGACCTGAGTATGAAATTCTAAATTTTAATGCAGCTTGTATTTTTGATTATCAGTGTTAGTTGCCAAAGAAACAACTTGGGCATTGCATAATCCTATTACTTTCAGCAACTAAGATCAGACAGGGAATGATTAGAATCACAGATCAAAACCTAGTACACAGAAAGAATTGAAGTGGGTGCTTTTACTCTGTGTACAGGGATTTCTGTCACAGAGATATTTTTTTCAAAATAATTCATGCCTCATTCCTCATGACATATGGCAAATGTCAAGACAATCTAAGTAAGTGCCTGGATTTTAGAAGACATACAATAGCTGCACAGTATAAGTACAGCAGAAATATTGCTGTAGCACTCTAAGTCTGACTGCATATTTACAGGCATCTCTCCTTGTCATGGTTAAATAAGAGGCGTAAACTTTTCAAAAAGCAGCGTCCTCACAATGTTTGCTTACCCTGTTTAAAGTAGGGGTGCTAAAGAGAGAAAAGAGAGTCAGGAAAGAGTAGAATATCACATAACATTTGCTAAAGACAAGAAATGGACAGGTGCTACTCCTGTGGAACTATATATATTGCATTGTTACAAGTGTAAGTGTTCTTCTGGAAACTTATGCTGGTACTTCACCAGAGACAATTCTTGCCTATTTCAAACAGTAGCATACATTATAGTCCCCTTTGTCTTTACACTGACATAAACTGTAGCATTCTTCTGAGACACTGAAATGTAGAAGGATCTGGGACACTTTTCGTGTCTATTGAACTGGCTGCATTTGTTCAAGTCTGACATGATAAAAATGTTAGTAAAAAGAGAGTTCTTGCCTTGAATGACTTTTGTTCAAGTACAGAATAAGAAGCTGTTTGATAACCCTGCTTCTGTTTGGAACAAAAGAAAAATAAAATCAGACCTTTATGATCAGATACTCTTAGATTTTTGTTTTTATTTCTGCTGATTGAAGACTTCACTGGGTCATTTTTCTACTTTTTTAAACAAATATAGTAGACATCTAAATGGATAATGTTGCTATAAATCTTGGATTTATGGTCAGTGCACTCTCCATTAGGCTACCTAAGGTGAAATTCAAGGCAGAATACAGACCTGTCTAGCCAAATTTAGATGTTCTCTCTGCTTCTGTGCTCCAAAAGATAGGCAAAACTGGGTGTGAAACAAAGAAATAATTGATTCTATTCAGAAGAATTAACTTTTCTCCAAATGCAGAGGAGGAGGATTGACTTCTAAGCAGAAGGATAAGGAGCTCAGACTGGTTCTAGTATCCTACCTAGAAAAGCTCTCAGCAGATTACCATGTTATCATGGTAAGTAAGAATATTGCATAGTACCATCCAAGGTATTTGTCACTGGTTCACTCACAATGCCAACAGCAGAAATCTTCTGACTATAGCTGAGCTACAAGTGTCTTTCATTGGCATCACATTCATTTAGAAAAATCATGATGAATATTGAATTAGAAGTTAGAGCAAGAGCTTTTATTCTTGTTCTTCTGCCTTCTCAATTACAGGAACAATTTATGACTCATTTAATGTTACTCTTACTTGATTAAACTGCAGCCTTTCTTGACCTAACAGCATTTAAGGCATCAAGTTAGAATGTTGAATATCAGTGGCTGTGCTGGATGTGATTTGAGACTTCTCTAAATATTAGAGAAGTCTCAAATAGGTTTCTTTTCCATTTAGGAGCACAATGAAATAGTCATGACATGGAAATATTTTTCATACCATTTGAAATGTGATTTTCATCATGATTTAAACATGATGAAAAAACCATTTGCCTTTCTGAATGTTTAAGGGGCAAAGAGTAGAATTTAAAATAAAAATATTTGTATAAAAATTAAAATTATTAACACTAGAATAAAACATTTATTAAACTTCATGTTGAGATGACTACTGTTTAAAATTTCCACATGGGTTATATTTTCAGAGATGTTTCTCATTCCAGTACTCACCATTTCCTTCCATTATTAGCATTTTGGTTTAGAACTTCCATAGTTCAGGGATGATTTTCTCTAAACTTCTGAAATAAAACATTTTTGTATTTTTCCAACTTCATCATCAGCTAAAATCATCTTTGTCTACAAAAAGAATGGACTCAGTTTGTCATGGTTTGTCGCAGCTAATAGGCAAGATAATGCATGAAGACCAATGAGAGAGATTTTGATGAGAGGGATTGTAAATCAGGATACTGAGAGAGACAAGCCTCTCCCAGGCTTCGAGGTACATGAGCCATTTTCAAAGCTGAGCTCCTGCCTGCCACCTTCAAATGCTGGTTCCCAAGTGTTTAAAGTCTTGGAGTACTTGTTTATTTCTCCTGACACTCATTTTGTCTTCACTGGCTCATTCTTTTTCCTTTCCAATGTTCAAAATAAACTCAGTGATACAAATCATTGTAAGAAAGTTATGCACGAAGTGAAAGAATTGACAATTCAATTCTTTGGGCATCATGTGCCATTTCTTTCAGCAGTTTATGTTCAGTGTCAGAATAGTTTGGGGAAAAGGGGATGCACAATACAGCCTTGCTTGTAAGAAATGTATCCATAGGCAAGAGATGTAATTGTATTTATCCAAGCTGTTATTTACAGCATGGATTTTTGTATCTCTAAAAAATGATGAATGATTCAATAAAGCATGACATGCAACAGTTCAAAATAATGTTGCGAATTAAAAACTGAAAATAGTGCTGAAATAAAATCTTACCTCCCTCCTTATTCTTCATTCTTCAGATATGTTTGAACCAAAATAAAATTGCTTGTAGATTTTTTTCAGGAGGATGAACTGGAGGTTTAGAAGAAGGGCAATAAATGGCAAGTTCTCCCAACCCCAGACACTCATGGGAGCACCTTGATGTTAGTTAATAGACTCCACTGACATTAATAGGAGCATGGTATTCCCCCTCCACACCCCTCCATGACAATTGTCCCCTTTTTTTCCCATAATGAATATGGGATAGACCTTGGTACTTACTTACCTGTTCTTTTCTTCACAATTAGCATTTCATTTTTTCTGCACTGATCTGTTCAAATGTCTGTGCAGATCCTCCTTCTATTTTTAATTCAGCTACACAAATGGAATCTGATGGTGATTGGAAAATTTATTTTCTGTAGTGAGTATGTAACTTTAATAAGAGAGTTTAGTTTTGTTTTGTTTTGTTTTTTCAAAACTGTGAAAGTACACTATCTGAGGATGCAGTATGAAAGTACTTCTTAATTGTAAATAACTGGTAAAAGCTTAAGGAAGGCTCCATTGTGCTAACACACACAACCAGGAACCACTGTTTATAACGTCACTTTTCATTAAAAAAAACCCTCAAAGAAAATTTGCTTTTGTCAGACAAAGCAGTTCTCTTCTTTTTTCTTTTTTTTTTTTTTTTTAGTGTGGCTATTTCTTACTCTTTTTGTGACAGTATTAAATGTAAAGACAGGTTTTGTGTTTGATTGCAAATGAGCCGTGTCATGCAGACTAAAAGGACAACTTAAATGCATAGAAGACTGCAGGTAGATAAACTCTTACCTATTTTCTTAGAGATTTTGTAGCTTCATTATAATTCTGAATTCTTTCAGTTTGTGACACAGAATCTGCACCTGTCAGACACAAAATAATTTCATGCTGCAGTGTTTTGTTTTGGTTTTTCTCTCCAGTGTAAGTCCCTGTGTTTATTTGATGCACTGTTGGGACAGTATGAAGGGATGCAGCTGCTGTTTGTATTCTGAAGTTTTGTTTAGGTGCAGTTTGTAACTCTAATGATTGATCTCTCTGGAGCAGTTGAAAATCATGACAGTCCACCCTAGGTACCTCGCAACTTCTACTTTTTGAGGCACTTTCATATGAAGTTCCTCTGGGGTCTCTGGAATGTTTGGTATTGATCACCCTTCAGTCATCCATTCAATGAATCAAAATAAAAATGGGCTGCAACTGTGGAAACTTGCCCATGTTTGGAAAATATAAAAGAGAGTTTTTTTCTGTCCTTCCAGTCATGCAACTGTAATGACATAAAAGGAACCATTACTGCCTCCACAGTACTGGCTTATTTTGATAAGCTGCAATTCTTTGGATGGTGTCTTCAGGCAGCAAAGGTGAATCAACTGACTTAATATTGCACTTAGTATCTGTTCTGCTGTAGAAGGTAGATGGGGAGGTTTGACTCTAGAAATTAGGAGAGGGCATTTATTCATTTGACTGTATTAACAGAGGCCTAATATCACATCAGACTTCCCTGACTTCCCCAGTTGCTCTAAAACCTATTAAATGTCTGATTTTTTTATGGTATCAGAAGTTAAATCCACACATTGGGATGAAAGTCTGCTACATTTTATTTTTCTTATTACAACACGTGGTTAAAAAACTCTGAAATCCTTCAGTAAAAGCAAGCACAAAAGTAAAAGAAACAGGAATCATTGAAAAAGTGCTGGAAGCACTGCTTTAAAAAAAAAAACAACACACAAAATAGCAAACAGCAGGGACTTGAACAAATAGTCATGTGGCAACAGAGGAAATTATATAATGAATTCCAGGGAGTAGAAAACTCTAGGACATAGTTAGAATTTAATAATGTAGATATATTAACTGGACCTTTATAAAGTATATATTCATACACTTCTGCAGAACAGAAATATATTCAATCCTATGTCTTTGTTTTAATGGTTTTATTTAAAAAATATAAAAATGCATTGAAGTCAGTGCAAGAAAAAAGAATTTTAAAGCAGTAGGTTCTACATACAGCTTCAGCTGGTATTGCAGCAGAAATTCTGCTTAGTTTACTCTTTTACTCTGAAGGAAATATCTGATTTATTCCATCCATGTTCTACCAATTGAGTCCAACCAGCATCTGTGAAAAGCAGTGAAATATTCTGTGTATTTGTAATTGGATGTGTCTGGCAAACCTCCCTTTTCAAATAATGGTCATATTAATTATTGAGAAGGATAAACTTTCCACTTTCATCTTTTGCTTTCAGCAGTTTGTAATTTCATGAAGTGTAGCCAGCATGAACAGAAAAGGTGCATTGCAGCTATTTACCTTTGCTCTGCTCAAGTTCATGTTGGGAAGCTTTGACTAAAAATGTTGTGTTTCCGTGAATGCCTCTACAAAACAAAAAGAAAAACAAAAACAACACCACCAACAAAAATTTTAGCTGTTAGAAATATTCTTTAAACCCTTTCCTTATTGCCTTTAGTCATAAAATATCCCCAGATGGCAGACCATTCCTCATACCTGTACTCCTCAAAATCATTGTTTCTCTACCTTCATGCTCCTTATGGCAGCACCACCCATCCACATCTCTATCTTTTGCTTTCCTGGTGATATTGTCCAGTCTATTTTTTGTGTATTCCTCTCCTCCTTCTACTCTGTGATTACAAAAGAGTAAGTAGTAATGCAGATGAAATATGTTCCATACTGAAGTTTCCAGTTAAATGGAGTGTGTCTTCAAGGAAACAATCATACATTGTTCATTGAAAGGATCTGCCAATCTTGCCCCATTCAATTGCTAAAATATTCTTTTGATGTTTAAGTTCCTAATTAACACAATGCATTACATTTTATAGGTTACAATCTTTCAGTTACCGTATTTTAAGCACAAAGAAGCAGCTCACTCAAATATATTCATAGATGTAAACATCTTCTGGGAGATTCTAGCTGTAACTTTTCTCCTCTCTAGTTAATGGGAGTTTTCTAATTTTACTTGAAATAAAATGTGCTAGAATGTCATAGCAGATGGGTGGGAAACTTCAGGACGTCCAAGGCAAAGCCCACAAAAAGCCTTAGTTACTGATTACTTTTTTCCTGTGTTCCAAGCATTTTCTCCTGATGATTCAATATTTTATATTCACATAAATACTTGAAAAGAAAAGCAGAAGTAACCAGCCTCTGAATGCTAAGGTTACAAAAAAATGTTACCAGTTCAAAGCAGATTATTAAAACTCTTTATTTGAGGGGCTTACTTGCAGCATTCTTGATAAGATATAATGTGTTTAGTTCCCCTTTTTCTGTCTTGTTTCCAACTGTCTAGTTCTTAAATCCTTAGACAAATGTTACTGGCCAGATGAATAAATGACTAAAAAGGGCTTTGACCTGACATGGTGCAGCAATCCTTATGGTTAAACTGCTATTACACGTATTTTATGAAAATACATATTTAATTTTTAATATTTAAATCCTAGGATGAATTCCCAAAACATTATTAATAAGGAACTGTGTTCAGGTGCTGGTTCACGCAACTAGACAATATATGAAAAGGTTTTGGCTATGCAGAAGTCTAGCTGTTTCCATAAACTTTCTTGCTGATGTTCAAACCTTTCACACTAGGGAAGGGAGAAATAAAGATTGAATAAGAAATGTCCTCCAAAAGTGGGTTTTGTAAATCTGAATTGAGGTTAGCATACCTGAGAGTCTCTTCCAGTTTAGATACTACAAGACAAGACACCAACATGCAAAGAACAGTTAATGTGTTTCTTAAACACAAATCTCAAAATACAGAATAAAAATTCCTTTGCAAAATGTTTACAGATCACCCATAGAGCTAGCTTTGTATGAAAGAAATAAAGTGGTTAAGCTAAGTCCTGGTTCTGTTAATTTTAATTACTCAGTGGAAACCATATTAAACCCACAGTCTTGTTACTTTGGTACAGTTTAAACTTGGCCAAATATTATCAGGTGCTTCTTCAAAAAGTTTAAGTAATTTACAATTGATAAATCTGAAATTATCTTTCCTTTACATTCAATATTCTTCTGATCTCCAGATTTCTAGAACGTCCTTAGGTAACACATTCATAAAGTATACAACAAAAAAACCCTCCTAAGTAGAAAACCGTTTGCCTCTAATAGTAGATTTGCAATTGTTGTAACAGTACACAAAATAAATCTGTGTTCTGGGTAGTCTTGCAAGAGGTTGCTGGAGGTAAAAGCCAAAAATGTTCTTTCCTGGAGCCTCACGTGCTGTCCCTGCCCCAGGGAGGGCAGCCCTGCTGCAGGGGCAGACAGAGACCATCCACAGCACCGCATATGTGAGTGAGCATGAGCATGTGCACATGTGCACAGCACAAGGGGGCTGGATCATTGCCTTGTGCTTAGCCATCTCTAAAGCAGTGGATTTTGTGTAAAAAGTTCTCTAATGTGATACTCGTCATAGGATGGAGAAGAAAATATGTGAAACTGATGGAAAGGCATTTTTTATTACCTAATTTTCTTCATCTAAAACTGGTATAAAATAGGAAAATATATCCTTAAGTGCTCTTAGTTATAGAAGTTATTTCCCTCTCTCAAAAGTTCACAATTCAAAGTAATTTCCCAGTGAAAAAAACTAAGGAGTAGATCTCCACCTCTGCCCTTCTCTTTCAAGTCCCCCAAAATTTAAGGCCAAAACTTTTTAGCTGTTTGAAATGAGTGGGTTGTCTCTCCATCTTTTTTCTTCCAAAATAAATTAGTCCAATTTCCTTGCAAGAGATAGAAAAGAAAATGTTTCTACTTAGTGTGGCGATTTGAAGGGCTTATTTGCTAGATTACAAAATACCAAGAGTCAGTTCAAGACTTCCCAGGAGCAGGGCTGCATGAAAATTTTCTGCCCGGAGAAGAATAAAACAAAATAAAATCAGTCAGGAGCATTCAGCTAGGCAGATGTGGAGTCAGGGAGGAGGAGTCTGGGGTAGGTCGGTGGGAAAGATCCTGGAATGGATCACTCTAGTTTCAAGGGGTTTAGCATGGGAGAAATATTGAGTGTCAAATTTTTGAGGCAAATGATACTGGCCAGTGGGGTCTTTCCTTTCACAGATTGTTGTCAAAAAGTGGGGAGAGTCAGGTTTTTCTGGAGAAGGAAGAAGGGAGAAAGTAAGGTCACAACAGGTATCTACTACTTGCAGTCAGCATGTGAGACAGGCAAGAGCAAGTCCATCACAGGCCATCCTCTGAATCTTCCTGGTCTTGGACACAGCACTGCTTTGGAAAAGCTCTGCTTTCTTTACACCACAGGCTTTGCCTGCTTTCCACCTCTGAGTGCAGAAAAAACCCCAAACCCTGATATAGTCCCTATTAAGTGCTTAAATATGAATGATTTGAAAAATTTTTAAAAATTATTATAGATCAAGAAACCCAGTTTCTTCAGGTTCAAGATAAGAGTAGTATGGTCATTGTGCTTGTAATATCTCCAGTCTTTACTCATCCATTTTCTGTCCCTACAAATATGTTACTTACGTGTTTTAGTAGAAAAGCAAATCCCAAAGATGAAATTCCCAGATTACTGCTCTCATTTGGAGTTGATAAAAATTAATTCTAACTTTTAATTTTGCAGGAGAGGAGTTAATTTTATGTTACTTATCCACTTACTTGCTATAAGAAACTGGAGAAGGACCCCTTTTACAACTGCAGGGATCTGTACATGTGACATTTGGTAACAGCCTGCTTGCAGGGGCTTTTTTAAACAGTCAGCATTCTAATAGACTCCCTGAGCTTAATCATATACTGTCTACTTTTTCCTTGATTTCATTATGCTTTATATCAGTGAGACAGAATGTTAGCATATTGCTACACCAAGCACATTCAAAGTATATCATCTATCAGATTAAGAAAAATATAATTAATTGAAGTAAGAGAGTTTGGTTGCGTGAGTTTAAAATAGTTATAATGTCTATAAAGATATGAGCAATTTTCCCCATGTTTTTAAAGAGAGTACGTTTTCAAAGAAATTTATCTAATATGATGGATTGATTCCATGTTTCAAAAGGTAAATTTAGCATTTCTAAACTGTAAGTCAAAAATGGACAATGTCCACAGAGAAACAAAAAGGGATTGTATCTCTTTCCTTCCAGACCATAATTCGGTAAATCTCTATTGATTTTGCTTCCTCTGTCTCTTCACTTACTTTGTGTGACGGCCAAGTGCCTCTCTATATTACTGCCACAAGGAACAAAAAGAGCATGGTACCACTGTGTAAGAGTCTGTGTACTCAATATGTTTCTCTCTGAGTGAACTACTCAGCAATTAAAAAGTCCCTTTAATCAGTGTAAAAAAAAGTTCTGTTTTTAAAGAGACTTCAGTATGAAATATGTTCTTCTTTTCCCTACAAACCGTCTGGAATACAACAGCAGTTTTTGCAGCTGCCTCTCCTGGTTTCTTTGAGAAAGGGGAGATATTCTGCCACAAATATATAACTTATTTTAATTAAAATCAAGCCAGCTGAGACTGGTGCCACCTTTTTCAAAACTGTTAAACAGTTAGAACATGTCAAGATATTTGTTTACAGTAGGAGTTACTTGTTCTGCTGAAAAAGAAACCGTACTCCAAATTTTACTTTCACTCAGGGTATTGTGCTTAGAGAAAAAAATCTAAACTATAAAAATATTTCTGCATAAAATTATATTTATTCCCAAAATATAGGCTCAGAGCCTTTGCTTCCTTAGCAATATTCCTTGCAAAAATAATGAAAAAAAAATTCTTGGTCCACTTAGAAAAAACTTCTTTGACAAAATTTAGTGTTTTCAGATTCTCCTCTTTCTTCTCTTCACTAGTTCAGCTTGGGAATAGTTCAGGTGGCAAGTCCTTGTTTCTTTCCAGTCCTTCCTTAACAAAAAAATCTATGGAGTTATGTCAGCACAGAACTGAAGTGAGACAGCAGTAAATTAGACCCAGTGGAAATGGATGTTTAGACATCTGAGCTGAAGATCACAGGGAAAGGAACATTGAGCAGCCATTGAATTCACCAAAGAAGGAACAAAATAAAACCTCCTAAGTCAGATCACACGACTGTGGGACTTCACTAATTGCTCATAACAAGTGTACAAAGGGAGCACTTGAAAGGATCTTCTTTGTATCAAATATTCTCACAGTAGCTTATAAAGAAAATGGAGCAGAGGATCACTGACACTATGTCATGAATATTGTCTTTCAAGATCATAAGTTTGATCAGTTCCTTTTTTCTCCCTGCTCTTCCCTGAAAATGTTTTTCTCTTGCACTAAATGATTTTCTTTTGGATGAAACTTTTTTACACAGACTTGATACTTAGGAGGAAAGGGAAATTGCATATTGTGAAGAGCTAAGAGCATGTATGTCTGTTATTTTAAGAGGTATTCATAAAAAACTGAACTAATATATCTGGCAAGATGATTTCACACATGGTAAAGAAATCATGCCACAGCAATTTTTTTTTAATAGTAAAAATGTTCTGGTGTGTAATCTTTTGGATGTTTGCTTTTAATGGCTTGCTTTTCCTTAATTTTTGCTCCTCTGGCACTTGTTCTTTGCTTTCTCAGCCTCCCATGAGAGCAGCTGGAATAGCCACCACAGAGCAGTATGGAATGTGTGATATGAAAACTCAGTTCTAATCTCTAGCATTCCATGCCACTCATAAGGATGCTATACCAAATTTCTCATGTTCTAAGTCACTGATATTAAAAAAAATTTGTATGTTCATTCTCTTCTTCACGTCCTATGTGTTTCTCTTTCTGGCTGGTGAGCTGAACAACTCTCTGAGCTGTACTGACTCTGTTCACTAGATGTTAGTTGGCAGTAATGGACACTTAACAGCTGTGGTGTATTTTGGTACCTATATCAGTTATGTAAATTTAGCCTCACAATGAATTGCACTGAAGATGTTTATGAAGTTCTTGGTATTAGCAAGAAAACTGAAAGGGGTTCAGAATTTCTTGGTCCATAGACTTGATTTGTATCATGTTGACAAAGCAGATCTTAGCAAAACTCTCTCTGCTGGTGTCTACAACACAGTAGGCAAAGGTATAAATTGGGGTGCAGGCCAGGTCCCAGACCCCATGACCAAGCAACTATGATCAGAAGACATAACATTGTGAAGAAAGGGATCTTTATCACTCACTCCAGCAACTCAGTTTTAATCTAGCATCAAATTTGGAGCAACATGGCTTTCTGACACTGAATGAATCTTACAGAGAATAGTATTTGACCAAAAGTCATACAAGAAAAGAAAAAGTGAAAATAATTAGCAGATCAAGGCTATGGTAAAAAAAAATGTTCTGACACAAAAAGTTCTAAGACACTAAGTTAAAAAAAAGCAACAAAACTGCAGAGAATCTGCGGAGGCTGCGGTTCTGCAGTAACACAGCACAGCCTTTTCTGAAAAGAAGCAGAGGGTGATCCTTCCCCATCTGATTGACAGCTCTCTGCACAGAAAATCTTCATCTATCATCTTACCAGCAGTGGTCAGGATATTAATGCTTAGCCTTGCAGGTCCTTAGCCATAACTATCTTCTCTGTCTGTTTTCCGACACTCAGTTGCTTTGCTGTGTATTTATTCTTGTGCAGTGTCTCTGCTCATGATAAAAGAGGCTAAAGCATAAGTAATCAGAAGGGGAGGGTTGTAGCTGGATTTACAATGGAGGTGCTTAAATGCCAGTTAATATGCAAAACAATTATTTTATAGCTTCACTGGACACCTCTATTAGTACCAGTCCAATGACTATGTCATAGTTTTACTTAAAAACTGTGATTAAATTAATTCCACAAAGTGATAAATTAATAAATATTGTGGGAACTTAGTAAAAGGTCCCACATCTTTGCCAATTAGAAAAAATTCAGCAACACTGCTGCTAATATTATCAGTTGAAATTTGGCAGTAGATAAGGTTCAGTTTTCCAACAAATGGCCAAAGTGCTAGGAAAACATTTATGATCACAGTGATGGCATCGTGTTGATAGTGTCCTAGTAAAGCACTTTCCTGTTTGCAATGTCAAGTTTTCTCAGACCATTTGGTGCAGATTGCTGGTCAGATCATTACTTAGTGAGCAGCACAATATCCTTAACTGCCTGGTCCTTGCAGAACAGATAGTAAATTCTCAGTAAAATGCTAAATGCTGTGTCATTCACCATGCCAGTCACAAAAAAGAAAATCACTGAAAAGCAAACTTGTTGCATCTTTCAGATACAAAATCATAGTAAATGAAAGGGATCAAAGAGGCACTATAGAATGCCCCAGCAAAGTACTTCTGTTTTGTCAAAAATGGCTTTTGGGATGGGTTTAATGGAAATGGTAGATCCATCAGTTCACTGTTGTATGTATGGACCTTGTAAGCTGGAGTAAAATATTTTCATGATAAACCTACTTAGCACACAGTTAAAGGAAGCACAAGGAAAGTTTCCTGTCCTGGAAGATGGGCGATGTACAGGGAGGAGATTCAAGCTAGAAGTGAGTATATGAGGGGGTAGAAGGAGGAGGGTGGGGACATTCAGAGTTATCCCATATTTTTTCCCAAGTAACTGTTAATGAAGCCCTGCTTTTCTGGAGATGGCTGAACACCTGCCTGCCAGCGGGAAGAAGTGAATGAATTCCTTGTTTTACTTTGCTTGTGAACGTGGCTTTTGCTTTTCTTATTAATTTGTCTTTATCTCTACTCATATGTTTTCTCACTTTTACTCTTCTGATTCTCTCCCCTGTCCTGCCTTGGGAGTGAGTGAGTGAGTGACTGTGAGTTGCCAGCTGGGGTTAAACTACGAAAGTCCTTAAACCTCCACTGGCGTTAGTGAAGATAGTCGAATACTAATAGGGAGCAAGACAAACTCCCAGCACAAACATTCGACAGTTTATGCAGTTATCCATCCTCCATCTCTGATGGAATGACAACTGTAGTCCAGTGGGCAGCAAACTGCAGTATCATCTACTGTGCTGGAGACTTTTGAGACCATGAAACAGATGTTACAGTGCAAGGCTAAGTACTGCTGACATTTTTTTCCAAAATGAACAAATCTGAGAGTTAGGATCTAATCACAAGTGATTGCAGCTCTTCGCTGTTACATGTTAAATGAGAGTTCACAGTAGCTGAGGATGCACATATCAGCCACTTTCTCAAACTGAAATCTGTCCCATCATGGTATGATAATGACTGGGATATATAATTTCTGCCAGTAGATCTTTGCTGCCATAGATCTCTACAGCTTTTTGAAGCTGAAGGTGATCCGCAGAAAGCTGGTGTTAAGGCATGATTCATGTGTTTTTTGAAGCTGTGAAGATTCAAGGGATATGAACAGAACAAAAGAGAGATCTGTGAGTGTCAGCCAGGGGAGGACTTTGGCCCCTTGACTGTACTATGACTACTTGTCAGGATTTATGGGAGAAAGCTTCACTTCATTCAGCTATCCAGATGAACTTGCAGATTGTTCACTTACATCACAGAGGCAGTGCTGGGTCTGTTGCTTTCTCACATGGTCCTCAGTAGGGCTCCACTGTTCGCTGGTATGACTGCTATGAGGAAAGCTCCTTCTCACATTTAGGCAGGGTGCTATTCAGCCCTACATCCTTTACTGTAGGTGGTGTCATGTTTGACCTACAGAGACTCTAGGATGACCTAAAAGACACAGACCGAGTGGTCCCTGCTGGAAAAGGTCCTCCGGTGCAGGCTGCATCCCTCATTGCTGGCTGCTTTGTCTGCACAATTAAGGATCTCAGCCTGCCCCTCAGCGTGATGCAAACAGCGATCCTGTCCATGTCTCTCCCGGCCATGTGCACTGGCAATACAGTGTAGAAATCTCTGAAATAGACAAACTCTGCCAGTCTGGCAGCCTCCCCTCTCACTACCTCTCTTGATGATGAAACCATGCAGAGGGTAGCAAAAGCTGGTGTAGCTTTTGAGCCATTAGATCAGCATGTCTGGAATTAAAAGGGCATCTGACTTCAAACAAATGTTAATGTGCACTGCGTGGTTGTCACCATTTTTCTCCATGATTATAATAGTTGGACAAATGAACACATTCACATCAAGCCTTCCAGCCAGTTCCATGTGACCTATTTTTCTGGCCTTAGTGATGTTAAAATGTGTAGCACAATATGATCCCGAGCAGTTCTGAGGCAGTGTTCCTCTGGGGCTGAGCCACACTGGTCCAAGCATCTGATGCTTATCTCAGAAAAATGATTGCTCAGAGCTATTTTTTTATTTTAAAATGTGTGAACAGCTGAGAGGTCAGCCAATGAGTTGTTAACCAGACACGCTAAAAGCAAATCTTCAGCTGTGTGGCATTAGCTCTACGACACGGGACACTGCAGCTAAGAGATGATCTGCTGTGCCAGAGAATATGAACTGGTACTGTCAAAGGCAATGGGCAGAGCTGACTGACATCGTGCAGCGCAGAGGGCAGCAAGGCAAGGCAGGAGACTCTCTCTCTGCAGGTAGCTATTATGGTGACAGTACCAGTCGTATATCTCACCAAATTATCCATAAAGTAGAATCCTCCTGTGATTAACTAGGGGAGGACTGGCAATAGCATTTTCTGCATTTGCCATATAGATGAGTTTTGGAGGTTGTGAAATTGAGCATCTTTGTTTTCCTGTGAACAGAATACGCAACAGAAAGGCTGATGTAAAATAATGCAGCGAGGTTTGTTTGTTTTAAATCTGTGAAGAGGGCAGCTGGAGATATTGACCGGTCAGATTGAAATCCTGTGGTCAAAAAACTTGAAATATTTCAGTTTACCATGAGGATTTTCTCCGAAAAGCTGAAATCTGCTCTACTCTTGTCTTTAGAGATAAGTGGAGTATATAGCAATCGCTACAATATCTTTTACTCACATTTCTCAGTTATTAACTTTTTTAAATATTGCAGTTCAATATTCTGCCCAAAAGTCATATATGGAAAATTGACATAAATTTAAAATTCCAGAAAAATATTTTCATGGAAGAGAAAATGATTTTTGGACCATTCCATTCAATAATCTTTGGATTTCCAGGCATTAGTCTTTTACAGATAATTTCTGTTCTATGAAGGAAACAGTGTAGGTGTTCTGTTAAGACAAAAAAAAATATCAGATTCTTATCCAGTGATGCCCATTATTTCCTGGCCCATGAACAGCAATATTGATTTAATAAACTTCATACCATATTATACTTTGTGATTTCTTTCTCTGCCCAAATTTTAACTTTTTAATCTCCTGAGGTAACAGAATGAGTCCCTTGGGCAGCACATTGTACACAAGGCTTCGTTCAAGTCTAATCCAAGATGATAATCCTCAACAGTAAATGTCTAGGATTTTCTTGGTAGCTTAAATTAAACCTGCAGTTGCTGGCTCAGTACTTGGAACAGTGTTTGAGGAATCAAACATTCCTGGCTGCCAGTCTTGGCATAGCTTTGTCCAGCTCTCCTAAACCTACTTTCTGTTCTATGGAGGAACAATATTGGACTAAATAAAAATTCCTGCTTAGGAGGAATACCTGACCTTTTTTTTTTTTTTTTTTTTTGGCACATATTTATAATGTATTTTGAAAACAAATACAGCCTTGTTGAGGGTAAATACTAATGGCACTGCAGCAGTCACTCTGTTTACAGCACAGATAGCTCACATATATTTCAGAAGAGACTCAAATGCTACCCCAAAGTAGATATTATGGGCTTAGTCTCAGTGGTAGCAAGTTCCTGAGCATCATCTAAAATTATATCAGTATGATCTTTTGTGAATTTGCATTGCTTGTTACGTCATATAGTTGGGAATAACTGACAATGCAAAGTCATTTTTGGTTCTCTCTGATTTTGGTTTTGTTTAAATAAATTTATAGTGTTGAGGAGAGGGGAAACCCAATGTAGAATAAATCCAAACTTTATAAAAGTAAATGCCTTTCAGAGGAGGATTTGATAGCTCTGAATTCCCAGCTCAGTATCATAATAAAACCAGTTATATGATTTATCATTTGGAGATGATAATACTTATAAACTTTAATAATCTCAATAAAGAGGAAGGGTTGCCTGAGCATGCATGTGTCTAAATAATCTAATCTCAATAAAGAGGAAAGGTTGCCTGAGCATACATGTGTCCAAATAATGATCTAGTCTTGATCTGACACAGGAGAGGATTGCCAGTACATACCACATTATTTTCTCAGGTTAAAAAAAAAA